>JAPYYS010001724.1:0-14359 GCA_030522525.1 Campopleginae sp. 14b
TTGAATTTCCTCTTCGGTTTTTTTTTTCATCCATTTGTTCCATCGAAATGATGCTCAAAGACTCTTGGATTGTAATAAAATAGTCAATATGCACACTGAGTCAAATTGACGCGGAGCGTATTTCATAGGTCCCGGCCATCAGCAACCTTTGGTCGCGTATCATAAAGAAAAATGGAAGAATACTCTTCGAAATGTGTGTAACTTCGAATGTGGAAAAATGTGAATTTTGCAATCGTCAACCGCAAATGTTGTCATTGAAAATCTTTTTTGTTCAATAAAAAAAAAACAAAATTTCGGGTCCTGGTGACGCAGAGTGTCTACGAGGGGTCCATATCTTATTTGCAAAGAAAATCACCTCTCTCTCCTCTCTTTTACGATTCGTCTCTTTCGTCGAGTATTATTGTGTGCAAGCGGTATATTTATCTGGCAACCTCCGTGTGGCAAGAAGGACCGGTAGCGATGAAGAGAACAGAAAAATTGAGAGGGCGCATGGAAAGGCGGAGGAGAGAGGCTGCCTTGGTGTTGGCCAGTAGCAGTTGCACGTAGGAGCAGTCCGCGAGGCGAAGAAGATCGGGAGAGGGAATAAAATGAACGGAGGCTCCGTCCGCGATCGCGAAAGAGAAAGAGGAAGAAGGACTCGCAGGAAAAAAGGAAGAGAAACCAGTGAAACAAAAAGAAGGACGAAGACGAGTGGTTTACGAGTTCAGGAGCAAAGAGGGCCTCCTTAGTCAGAATAAAAATAAGAGCGAAAAGGTACGAGCATGCAGCCAAGCTCAATCCGAATTCAGCCAACTTTAACGCCACAGAGCAGTAGCGACACAGTGCGAAAACCGTGAACAGAAAATATCGAAGCCAAAAAGACCAACAAACTCTGGATCACGTACAGGGTGTCCAGCAACTCTTCGATCACTTTTCTTACAATCTATATATTCACCCATTGCCAACAGCTTTTTAAAGGAGCAAAGTTTTCGATCAGAACGTTTTCAGAAACACAAAGAAGTTTCAGCTCTAAATTCGATTGCAGAACATTTCCGGATTCGTCATGTCGATGCAATTCCACGATTTTTGACAGCTGGACACTTATTTACAGACAAGTTCCTGAACCTTGTTTCTCAAAGCCCTCGAGAACTTTAGAGAGAAAATTTCATTTCTAACAATTTTATAATTCGATATCCTGCTCAGTGAATAATTTATAAAAAAATCTCTCAATCTTGTTGGTCAAAGTTTTTGAGATATGAAAAAGAAAAAAAGTTCCCTAGCCTCAATTTGGCAGTTGATTTGACGTGAAATGTCTCGTGCATATATGGAAACAGGAATCGTGATTTGCAGCAAGGAAAAAAGAAACGAAATATAGGGAGAAGAGGAGACACAGAGAAAAGGAAAGATTAAAATTCTTTTCTCGTTTATCATCTCGCTTCTTCTTCCGTTCACGAGCTCTCGATGAAATTTATATTTTCGTGGAAGTCCCGCAGGGTCCCTGTCCTCGCACCCTGGTAATTACGCGCCTCCTGGTGCCAACCCCCAGAGGAGAAGGAGAGAACGAGAGAGAGAACCCAAATTAAATATGGAGCCCTGGTGGACACACTGGGTCACTAGGACCCGAACATTTTTTTTCCATCGAACAAAAAAGATTTTCAATTACCACATTTCCGGTGGATGATTCCAAAACTTCAAAATTGAGAAAATTCGATTTTTTTGTTGTTGTTGTAAAATTCACATTTTTCCATATTCGGGGTTACGCACATTTTCAAGGATATTCTGAGCGAACGCTCGATTTTCCTGTATGAAAATCAACCGGAGGGTTGCTGATGGCCGAGACCCATGAAGTATGCTTCGGGTCGAATTGACCCAGTGTGTACATTCACTTTTTTCCAAACCAAAAATCGTCCACGATCATTTTGAAAAAAAAAAACAAATGAAAGATAAAAGAGACAAAAACGACGTTGAACGCCGAGCTATAAAGGAGAAAAACTCCAAGGCGAGAGAAAAACTCGTGGAATTACGAATACAACGAAATTCTCGTTCTCCAGAAAGAGATCGCTCTGTCAAGATCTCGCGTAGCTTTCCCAACAATGTGATTCATTAAAATAAGAAGGAAAAATGCTTGATGCGTGATTTATCGATAGAAAAAGGCAAAAGGGCTGCAAGCGAGAGACAAGGGCCCAGAAGCAACCGTCAAGGTTGCTTCCCTTACCCGCTCCTCCCTCTCGTGTGTAGCGTGCCAACGAGAGGATCAAACTCTAGATCGCGCTATTACTCATAGGGTTCACGTAACATTGAATCATAGGAGCGAGGTCCCCCTGATTCGCGTGAGCCCGCTCAGCCGGCTGATCGTCCGTGACTTGATGAGCATCACGAATCGGTCTACGACTCGATTTGCCCAAATCCCTTAAATTTCGCTGAATATTCACACTCCCCAAGTACATCTATTTGAATATAAATGTACAGCAATGTAATAATTGTACTAAGACTCACTACAAACAAACTTTTTCGACCAGCAATAAAGACAAATTTATCGATCGTTCGAAATGCGCTATAAATCAAGAGCCACGGTCGCAGCTCCTCGCGATGTGATAAAAAAAAGCATAAACGTTTAGGAAGAGGATTAACAGGACGAACCGTAATAACGGAACGTCCCCGGAGACAAGTTTAAAAAAATTCGATCCGGTGAGACGAAAACGAAGAAAAAAAATTCCAACACATCGCCAGGTCGAGCTTTATGCATGTTCTTTGAATTCGTAGCAGGAAAAAATAATCGACACGAATTCGTAAATCTCAAACTTCCATTCACTTCTTCCTGGACTTGGATTTTTTTTTTTTTTTTAATTTTCTCTCTGAAAAAAGAAAAACCTTCTTGGCGCCAAGTACGAAGGATTTATTAGGGACATACATTCGCATCAGGAGAATAAAGACTGCATGGCGTCCAATCGTGAGAGCAACCATCGACAAATCTTTTTGCTGACGTAATGAACGACGCCGCTGATTTTTTTCTTCAATCATCGTGTTATCTCATACTTTATGAATCCCCACGGTAGTAAAAAATGCATCGGACCTCTTAGTCGTGCAATTAAGCCGTAGAGAAAGTTCGGAACACCTGTGTCTTCGTTAAGCTTACTAGTCACTTTATCTATCCACCGTCTGTCTAATAAAATTCGAATTAGAGGGGATCTTATCGTCGTGCAGGACGGTGACATCCGTGCATTGGTAATTTCTCAATCATTAACGAAATTTTCATGCAACTTCCAAATTTTTTTTTCCTCCAAGAATTTGTGGTTGGACTTTCTGGCAAAAGTATCGGAGTCTGATCGTTTCAAAGCAATAGAGAATTTGTTCGAGAAGGAACGTTGTAAAATTACAGTTTATTGGATATTTATTCATGCTACATTTTTATTTTTATTTTTTTATTTTATTTCGAGCATGAGTGATTATTTATTTCGATTAGGACGATCGTATGTTTCATGATTTTATTTAATACTTCACTCGGTCGTTAAATGTCGTAACTCCCAAACAGCCTTTTTTTGTTACGGATTTTTATGGGGTTTTATCAATTTTTATAGATTTTCGTAGATTTCTATGGATTTTTATGGATTCGCCATGAATCTTTTTTTTTTTTCCATTTTTTTCGTAAAAATATGGACGTCGACACGTTGACTATAATCCCGAGAAATAGTTGAAAAATGAAACAAGTTCTTTCATCGTTGTTCTTTTAATCTTTTCTTTTTATTTACTGTTTTTCGAAAATTACAAAATCGCCGAGACTAAAATTTTATGCTTGGATTATGTACTTAAACAAAATTAATGCCGGTATAGTCTTGACGAAGGATCGAAACAAGTTCTCTCAGGATGCAGCGATTTCTCAACCGTACGATACCATATGGCTAGTGCAAGGATCTCAGTTCGTGACTAGTACACAGGGTCAATGGCATTTTCGACTTCTCCTTCTCTCTCCTTTTCTCTCTCTCTCCCCGAGCATCTATTTTTGGCATTTTCGTCCCTGGCACAATAATTGTCACTCGGACTAATTGATCAAGCTGTAAAAAGCGTTTCGGCTTCCTCCTTTCTCACTTAGAACATTAAATAATCATGAGAGAAGTGACTATTACGAGGAAGACGAAAAAATAGCAGAAGAAAATAAATAAACGAAAAACTCGGAAGACTATACATCGATAAGAACGTAAAAATGATTATTGTCTTTTCAAATCCGACACTTTCGTGGTCCCCATCGATTTAAAATGGCAGCAACACTCCATATAAAATATCAACTTTCTTCATAAGTCTTTTTTCGCTCTCACACATTCCACGATTGCATTTGAATAAAAAAAAAGAGAGCGGAGCTGTTTTACTCGCGGTACTTCTCGACAAAGATCTGGGAATCTGCTTCCCATGGACTTTTCACTGCCACCGTTCTTTCGGAATAATAAAGGCAGCTGTCTCCTGCCGGAAATACTACGACAGGTTCCGGAATATGGCTCAACATTTCCTCGTACGTAAAGTGCTTTATGTATTTCGGTCAAAATTGAATAAACCATGAAAGGTTCCAACTCCGAGTCTCTAAATATCGGACGCATTAATTACAGGCTATGGGGAGTTGCCGTTTTCCCGAATCACAATTTTTCAATCGTGGTTAAAAAAAAAAACAAAAATTTTTATAAAATTTCCTAAATGCTTGAAAAAATTGTTTTCCATTTGGTCGTGAATTTTTTCGACCATTTCGATGGATATTCAATTTTTTTGTGCTCTAGTTCAGAGTGAATTTTTCCTTAAATAAATTTTTGCTTTTTTTAGCTGTGAAATTCGGTTCATGCTGATGGAGTTGGAGAAATTGTTTTTGCCCGAGTTCCTGCGGCTTGTACGACACAGAAGCATCGAAATTGTCTCTCCTTGTTTTGTGCATGTGTGTGCTCTGTCGACTCTTTCTCGGTCTGTGACTCGAGGAGCCGCGGGCGCGGCTCTCCGAGGAAGAATCGTGGACCGCGCATGTAAGTACCGATCAAGCATCTCTCGCAATCGGCCCTTTTCTGCTCTGGATCTTTTCTGCATGTGTATATGTTTGAAACATAAAAATGCACACACGGAGATAAAAAAAAAAAATTGTACTCATCTCCCTTTTCTTTTTCTCGTCAACTGGTCGTCATGATCGCTCCGACAACGCGTATACACTCGAGTGCAATTTTCTCGAGCGCAATCTCGCACTCCCTGGCAATTACGTTGTTTCTTTTCCGCAGCCCTCGCTCTCTTGCTTTGCACCTCTTCGTTCAACTCCCTTTCTCCCTTTTGTTCCTCAATTTGTGTCTTCGAAATGATCCTTGAAGTTTCTTGGAATGGAAAATGGTCAATATACACACTGGGTCAATTTGACCCGGAGCGTATTTCATGGGTTCCGGGCATCAGCAACCCTCTGGTTACCTGTCATAAAAAGCAGTCGAGTGATTGCTAAGAATATCCTTCAACATATACGCAACTCTAAGCGTGGAAAAATGTGAATTTTCCGAAAAAAAAACGAATTTTTTGAATTTTCAACTTTTATCATCGTTCACCGGAAATGTTGTCATTGGAAATCATTTTCGTTCGATATAAAGAAAAAAATTACAGGGTAAAAGTGGTCCGGGTCCCAGTGACCCAGTGTGTCTACAAGAGGTCAATATTTTATTTGAAATGAAAACCGTTCCTATTTTTATATTAATTGTTGAGATTTTCAAAATCATCTCATACATTTCATTGTTTTTGTATCTCGATGAATATTCTGCCCGATTTTTCGAGTCCAAGAACTTGTAATACTCGTAGTACTTACTGTAACGATCTTACTGGTAATTACTCTTTCACTCATTCTGTCCATTTATTTTCCGACCCGCCACGAAAGCTTATTCGTGGACATGGCCCTTTCCCCTTCGTAGAATTTGTGCCCTTGCACGAGAAACAGGCAACACATCTTCCAGCAATTCCCATATAATTATCCAGTGCCCTCACTCACACGCGTTTATTCCGTATCCTGGGAAGACCAAATCAAAACCGAGAATTCGGAGCTGAGCTCAAGGGCCATGGAAAAAAAACGTGCGCTAAATTTTTTCCTTACCCTTATTTGTACGATTTTATTTGTTCAAAACACTTTGAGGATCGAAGCTTATAAATGTCACGAAAATGCACAAAAGAAATTCATCGTCACGAACAAATACTTATGAACGTTATTCAACGATAATCGCACAAATGAAAATAATCCGAAAAGCAACTCGAATTTCAAAGCCTCTAACGATTGGCTGAATCCACGGAGTCTCTTTTCCCTTAACCTCGTTCCGCTTCGCATCAATGTCTTGTTCCCCCGGTAACACGTCGAGTCCCGTTGACCCTAAAAGACCGCCGTCTTTCGAGGTTAAAAACATCGAACCTTCCTGGTTTTAATCCAGATCACAGAGTTTGTTTACGAAAACGACGACTCACAATCTCCAACGAACTCGTTAGGTTTGCATATATTGCTTACACGTATAGGTACGAGAGATTGAAACGTTATATAAAACCGGTCGAGCATGGAACTCGATAAAGACCAAAGGTCATTAGGTTCAGCATTTCCAGTATATAAAATTTTACGTATACACTAGTAAAAAATTGAGTTTTTTCACGAATATCCACTATTTTTCTTGGCTCCTTCCGATTCTAGAAATTTTATTTCCGGTTTTATTGTCAATCATTTTGGCCACAACAAAATAAGACGATATTTCGTAATTCACATCGTTAACGTCTCCGCGATTTGCAAGATTCGTCCGATTCCTCGGAGACTAGAAAAAGCTCGAATAAAAAAAATGTTTGTTTTTTCGAATTGTGCTACGGTTCTGCCAAGTTGTCAGAAGAAAAAACCTTCCAACTGCATGAGGAGGATCGAAGTGGCTTGAGATTCATAAAAAACTTGGGTTATGTTTACCAGCCGCATCAGCTGGCGAGTGCGACGCGCACGCCAAATATGGCGGCGCAATTCCCGTTTTGAGTGAAACTGGATGCTTTCTCG
The DNA here is from genome assembly GCA_030522525.1 of Campopleginae sp. 14b. Taxonomy (NCBI): domain Eukaryota; kingdom Metazoa; phylum Arthropoda; class Insecta; order Hymenoptera; family Ichneumonidae; species Campopleginae sp. 14b. The sequence continues at coordinate 6,998 of JAPYYS010001724.1, forward strand.
TAACAACGCTCGGTCGACTGGGTAAAGTTCCAATTTTCGATATTTTCCAGTACCTACGTTGGCTTACACGTTAAAAGTTTTTTTACCACAATGACCTTGGTCTCAAGGGTCGATTTTTTTATTAAACGTCAATTTGTAACAATAAAAAATCCACAAGTAATATTTTTCTGCAATTCTATTTTGCAAACCGCCACGTTCGATATTTCGAAGGGATTCGTCCACATAATACGAAAAATTCTAGTATAAAAATGGTATTCGAAGCGACGATCGTAGCTCCTTAAAAAGTTTCTATATTTGTCGTCGTCGCAAAGTCTGTTAGTGATAATGAAAAAAATAAGATATCGCATTTGAGATGAGATTTCGGTATGAACGTGGCGCGCCTTGAACAGCGAAGATGAACCGACGCAGAGAAAATATACTCAGAGAAATAGGACCCGTTGTATCGACCGGACTTTGACCCCGGAGCGCGCGTGTAAACAACAGGTACGTTGCACCCCTGTGATACCCAAGTAAAGAACCACTGCGCTAAGAATCACACACAGAGAAATAGAGAGAGAAATTAGAACTTTCGAACGTCGAGCAAAAGCAGCAAACTTTACTCGATAGTGCACTCGAGTGTACAAAAGACGATATCGAAAGGTAAAAACGGAGGAATAAGAAAGAATCGTATACAAACGTGTTCATGTCTATACAGAACTCAAAACTACTCTTGGCAATTACGATGCAGAGCCACGACACACCAAGTGCATCGTGAGTTAACGGCCCCCGCGAGGACACGCCCTACTCCGAGGTTAGGTCTACTGAATTTTGTCTTCCCGCTTACCCTAGCCTTCGTCTTTGTCGTTCTACTACTTGCGTATCGACACCATCAGGGTCACAATAATATTTCGGCCTTTATTTTTTCCCTTCCGGAAATCGTTCCATGTCGAAAGAGAAATTGTTTATTGAAATCGTACGAATGTTTTTTTTCCGTGACATTTATCGCGAATGAAAAATTTTATTTCATTTTCAATACAAACATGACTAGTCGAGCCTGCGCACTTCGATCTGGCAAAAATACTTCGCACCATATTTTTTTGACAATATCCGAATTACAGGAAAAAAGTTCTTATTTTTATTTATAATAATTTTTTTGTGTTATGAATTTGATAATTGTTTGAGCTATTAAATAACTGTTCAGGAATTACATGTATTGTGAAATGTTTGAATTTTTCGAATGGGAGATCGCATTGCGAAAACAACCTTCTCAGTGCCGAGTGCCACAGTGGACGGTCGACGAACCTACTGCGCTGCATGGCGTGAGCGTTGTAAACAACAAGTTCGTTGCACTCTCTCGCTCTCTCTCTCTGTTTCTTGCTGCACCCTACACGATTGCAAGCTGCGCAGATTTTTAATCAACTTTTAACAGTACGTACAAGATTTTCGATGCAAATGAAAATATACGAAGCTGTTGTATGACACGGTTTACAAACCATGTTTCGTTTTTTCTTACTCCCCGTCTGGTTATCGTTTCCTAACCTGCAGCTGTTTGCAAACATCGATGTCGTTTAGAAACGACTCTTGGTCGCACAATGTTTTCACACTCGAGCGCGACGTAAACACTCGACCGCCAGATAAGTCCCGGAAGTTAAAATCCTATTTTGTACTTTTTTACAAAAATAATGCCAACAATAAAACTTGAACTATAGTTCACGCGTTTGGCACGACATATGGCACGCTGTTGTCGCTTTGTCCTCATTTTTTCAGTTTACCGTTTTCGACAACAGGAAAAAAAAGAGATATATTCCATGCTTTACTAATTACTGACCAAAAAAAGACCATTTTTTCGAAAAACTCCACGGAGGCGTTTTCTTTCAACTCGTTCAAAAAATTCGTGTCAACTCGAAGATATTTTTGTTTTATTTATGCGTGATAAAAATGTTGTTTTGAAAACGCCACGCAATAAATACGTGAGATTGGAAAAGATCTTACGAGGCAATACTTGGACAGTCAATATTTTGGAATTTTAAAGGAAAGGCGAAGCTTCTAGTGTGTATGTAGCGAGTCAAGATTCGTGATCTATTCACAATACATAGAGAGAGGAGGGCTTGACTGTTACGTAGCCTACGCACTGAAATACCACACGGACCCGTTTTATCATTCCTACATCGTATATACGGACGCGGTATAGAGAAAAGTTTTGTCCATTGAAAAAAGTTGGAGAGATCATGAAAGCTGCCCTTTTGGGGATAATGAAACGAAACATTTTTTGTACAATGCTCCATGAGACGAATTTGTTTTCCTATATGGGTGTTTTTTTTTTCGATGCTAAATATCGAGACGTGCGATTTTTGGAGCTCGATGATTTTGTCAATAGTTTTAACGCGCTCGTAGTGTAGAGAATTGCGCTGGCTCGACTCGACCGCGGAAAATCATCGTCGTGCGCGCGCATGTCCGCGCGGGAAAGAGACGGAGTGAGAGAATGAGGGAAGGCTCTGAGGGAATGGGGGCAGGGAAGGTTTCTCATCGGACGAACGATTTTCGTCCGACAAGTGTGTGTTTGCTCGGCTAGAAACGTTTCCAGAAGAAACAACAACACGAACCATCGGTCGTTCTTTCGTGCCAACCTTATTCCCAGCGTCTCTTACCGACTTGGATATTTCGAGTTGACGAAATTGCCGCTAGAGGCGCTTTCTTCTTATCGAGGCTCTCACTCACAGGGCTCTGAGGTAAACCAAAAGACCGACGCTACTGTAGCCTCGGTGGCTTTTCTTTCGCGTGAGCTCTTCGTTGCCTCCATCCTTTTGCACTGCTGCCGATATAACACTGTACAACAAAGAGTTCCAAGCCTCGAAAAGCGTTGCGAGAGACGGTCGATAATTATCCTCTTATAGCTGCGCCCCATTTATTCGATCACCATCAAACATATCGTCTAACTTTTCGGGAATCAATGTTCATCCAACATACGCGACATTTTCGTACAAACCGGAGAAAACAACGAGATAATATTCCAAGCCTGGGTACAAAGGTATTGGTGGCAAAAGCATTTGTTTTTCAATGCACTAATTTTTTTTTTTTTTTTTAATATGCGCAACACAATTCACTTTGTTTCTTTCTCGATAACTCTGCTTATTGTCAATCGTAAGACGTTCTTCAAATTTATTCTCCTGGAACCTCCAAATTTCCCGCGGCAAAAATATTTGAAAAAAAGTTCATCAATTGTATACGTAGAGAAAATTTCAGACATCGAAAAAAACATCGCTTTTCACTTATTCTCTAAATATCATCATGAGGTTATGAAGCATTTGGGTTTCCGAATAAAAGCAGTACAGAAGTAAATCCGTGAAAATGTTCCGTCCTCTTTTAAAAAAATGATGAAGTTGACATGAATAACCTAAAAATCGAAAATCCGTCACAATGGATCGTGAAAGCAGTTCAAACGGAATAATATAACTTTTGGACTCGCCGCATGTTTCTTGTGAGCGCTGCGGTAACGTAGAAATAATAACAATGATACAACAATATTTGTCCTTATACATCGCGGGGATTGGTGAGTAAAGTGGCAATTTCCTGTGAAAAGAAAGCAGGGACTGGGAAAGTCATCGTTGCACCAAGCATAATGGACGATCCGGTGTATAAAAATAATTGAGTGACGAATAAAAAGCGTTTTTTCACCAAAAAATCGTTAAAAAAAAGGCTCTCTATTATAGTAACATAAAAAATGGCGACTCACATTTCGGGTCAAACGAAGTTGACGATTCGTTCAGGAAACTAAAAGAACAAAAGGAATAATGGGACATTTTCAAAACTATCGAAATGGTTGAATGTCTATGGGAATAAATTTGTTTTATTGCTCCGATAAAATAATTCGAGTAATTCAGTTCGATCAAGAGAAATCTTGCCCAATTAACGGCTCCCGAAGATCTAGTTTTTTTTGTTCTTTTCTTCGGACCGCTTTGGTACAATTTTCCAAGTTCTTCGTAACAAGAGATATCATCAAGAAATCCGTCAAAAAACCTCAAAAATTAATCGACTGTTTTTTAAAATTCGAATAATCTTTAGAATCCATTTTTTCCTTGCAATGTTATTGCGATTCATCGTCTACGCATCAACCAAACACAACGAAATGTTGAAAATATATCAACAAGCTTTCCCATTCGAGACGTCTCAAAGATGAATTCGTTACAAAATCGACGAATGATTACTCCGCAACTTTGGCGTCCGTGTATACGTTTCTGGAAAGTATGTGCACTTTTTCCTCCGTTTTCTGATACAGATACCAATATATGTGTATAGATATATATGTATAAATATATATTATGTTTATATATTGGAAGGTATATGGAGGGATATGTACGTAGTATGTATATGCGGCGTTACGTTCTAAAAATAATGGGTTAGCCGAGACGTTGGTGCGCCTTAGCAACAGAAGAAGGTTGCAGCGTATAGGAACTGTCCGATGCGATGCGTCGAGAGAGACTCTCGTTGGATTGTTATAGGGAACGTACCGCGGCTCGCTCGGACGCACGACTCTTTCATTATGTTTCCTTCATGCTTGTGAAACAAAGCTTTGTCTATGTGGCAAAGAAAAGTCATAGTTTGATGAATTGTTCAGACTCTACGGACTCGATTTTTCCTTTCCGTTTCCTTTCGAGAGAAATTTTGTAAAAACAAAAAGGAAAAAAAACGTTTTTTCTCGTCTTCGAGGGATATTGCAGGGTATATGGAAATATCTCTCGTTATCTCCTCGTAAAACATGCCAACACGTGGCCCCTGGTGTGTAACTTGAGAAATATAACTTTCAGTAATGTCGATTGGTTTCTTTCTCGTCTTCCTTCACGCCCTCTTCATACTTTCCTCTTGACGAGCCACACTTCGCAAGGGATGTACGCAGCTTTTTTGTGGTTTCCTTCCGCCACAAAAAACCGTTGGGCTGCCGCATAAAAAACGAGCACTGAGGTGAGCACATTTTGCTTAGCTGCCTCATACATTTTTGTGTGTTTTTTTTTTTACCTTTTTTCTACTGTGTACCTTCCGGGGCTTGGATTTTTCGTTGCGGTCTAATCGCGATTATGCTGGGCGTGGAAAGTCAGAGACATGAAATTTCCTTTTCGAACTATCAGAACCGGTTTTGGAAAACTAGAAATTGGAAGCAGAAACACAAAATTTCAGAGTAACGTGAACTTTTCGTCGAAAATTGAAACAAAATCAGAATTCCAACGTTTGGTTTTTTTTTTTCTTTTTCATTTATCTATTGTTCCTTCTTGAAGGTCATTGAAGGTCGAAAGCTCGTTATCTCTTCGTACGAAACTCGGTGTTATGGAGGATAATATTTTTTTTCGAATCTCCATTGCTAGGAATTAGCCAATTTTTCTTTCCTCGAATATACGCAAAAAATAAACGATCGGGTAAAAATTTCTGATGTTATAGTTAAGCGTTATATTTATAGATGGCGCTCGGCATTCCAAGTGAGCCAAACGAAACATTTCGCCATATATTCGGGCAACGCGAGTGGTCAGTTTAATTAGCTGGTGTTAAAAAATATTTAGAGTCTGGTAATTCGCGATCTTGTCAGGGATGAGTTACAATTTCGTTTCCTAGCGAAGATTTAGGGGATATGTGAGGAAATTAACGTCATTACGCTTCAAAAATGCTTCGCGAATACAAAGTATTTTTTTCCTCTTTCGAAAAAATTGCAACTGAATTTTTTGATCAATCCGATCGTTTTATAATTCTCAAGAAATGGAATACGCCGTCGACCTCAAAAATGCGACTATTTAGACTCGAAGACCTCGCCACGATCGAATCTCGAAGAAACGACTTAAAGGGTCTTGAGAGCCTTGTGTCGTGCTACCCCCCGAGCATGGAGCACGTCTGAAAGGAAAAGAGGGTAAAACTGTCGTCTGGAACACTTGTAGTGATTCTTCACCCCTCAGCCATAGCAGAGTCTTCCCCTCGTGAGTGTTGGCCATCACAATAGCAGCAGGTAACTGTTCGAAAAGAAATATCCCATTGTGCAACATTCCTGCTTGGATCGAAGTTGAGAATGGACCAATTTGGATGTTGAGAGGGTATGGATTCGAAACTTAGTCGAAAATGTTGTTCACCGGTCACGTTGAAGCACCTGCTGTCTCCTCCGAAAATATTGATATACAGGGTGTGCCAAAAGTTGCGTATTAACTCGGCGTAGGAGGAACGAAGTGGATTTTCAAAATGCAACGAAAAATCGAAATCTGGCCTAATTTTGACTTTTTCAACGACCTTAAGAGAGTCCCAAGCCCTCGGGATTTATGCAAATAAGATGAAAGGTAATTAGCATGAATTTAGTAAATGTGAAATAAATTTGTATCGTTTATTAAGAAAAAAACACGAAATCTTCGAAATAGTATTTTTTCAAGAAATAATTCGTCTTTTATTTCTTGACTGTCTCCTTTTGTATAAGGATGATTCTTTGGCACTTACACGTGGCCAATTCTTACGTAATGCACACCTGCGCCTTCTCAATTTTCCCACACCAAATCCGCCAGATTCTGGCCACCTTTTCTCTCTCTCTCTCGCTGCCGAGCACCATGAGAGTCTCCCGTATCCACGTGAGACGTGTTCAAATAAAATTTGAACCGCCCTAATCCTTGCGATCATCATCTGGTCCGCTAGAAACCCAATCGTAGGTTTCGAATAACTTTGGCGCACTGATTAAGTGAATACACGTTCCATTTCCCCACCATCGATCGTTAAATAATAAGTTATGGTAAAAAAGTGAATTTTCGAGATCAAATCGAACTAGAAATGTACTTAAATGTGGTAGTCTCCAAATTTAAGCCAAAAGTTATGCTCGCATGAATCAAATGGATGAAAGGATATCGACCATTTTACTATTTTATTCCATTTTCAAAAATCAGAACCAACAAATTATATGCAGTATTCGTCTACGAAAATTATTTAGAAAAAAAAAATTATGAATGGTTTTGATATTTTTCATCGACCTCCAACGATGCAATTCACTATTTTGCCATCGCTCCCGCCACTCGACAGAAACAAAAAAAAATTGTTGCCGCAAAAATAATGAATGAGGGGAAAAAAAAGAAAGTCAACTCAAAGTAAATTCTTCACATTTGTTTAATAGAATATTGTGTTTTTTTTTTTATGAATTCGTTTGATAAACATGGACATTTGATGAAATTTCGTAAGGTTAGTTAATTTTATAACCATTTTCATTTAGTAGACTCTCTTAAATCTAAGATTTCCGATATAATATAATTATACAAATATAATATTAATAATAATCCGTATATACATACATAAATACATTTATATACATACATAGATATATATATATATATATATATATATATATATATATATATATATATATATATATGTGTA
>JAPYYS010001725.1:0-29313 GCA_030522525.1 Campopleginae sp. 14b
TCGAACAGGGCGTTGCACAACGAGCGTTCCGACTTTTTGCCGACACTTGAAAGGTCATTGCTGAATAAATTGGTCATGCTCGCTCATTTTTTTCTTCTTTTTCGTGATGCTTCAGCATTTTATTTCTCATCAAGTTGTCTAACGTAAGAGAAAGACTTAAACTCGCGCCGCCGCCTTTCCTTCGTATAATAATAACATGCTACAGTTAGTGTGTCTTGTGTAATTAGGACTGCACATGTGTGCGCGATGCGATGTATTGACGATACGCGAGAGTATAATTATTCACCCAGGGAGCATACGAGAAATGACGAAATGTTGGGCCTGCTCCTCGGCGGTGGTCGCAAGAAATCGAAACTCTGCGGAGCAACTTGTGCAGAGATAATGTCTCCGCATGGATCGACCACGAAACGCGCTCACTCGACCGAGTTTCTTCACAACAAGAAGAAATGAATGAGGTAAATGTTGTTCATTTCCGGAGTGTATTGATGCAAATGAAGAAAAATGGATATTTCTCGAAGGATCGATGGAAAGGATAAAGCTGGGGTTGACTTTGACTGTTTTAGCCGGAGCAAGATAAATGAATATGTCATATGTTCCACGTGCATCGCTCGCTGAGCGCGCATAAACGTTTGTCACGACTGCTACCGCGCGGTTGATGACCTTTTAATAATCTCTCGTTCTCTCTTCTCCTCTTACTCCGGCTATGGGAAATTAATGGCCGCGCACTTGGACTTTGAGCCATTGTGGAATTTGGCGACACATCGTGCGCCTATTGTAATAACGTAATTAACGACCATCTTTGTACCAAGGAGACTGGAAATATTCCGAAGAATCGCTTCAGCCTGACAATCGTTTCGATAAATCGCCATCTATGAAAATAATTTATTTGCAAAAATTTGACTGATTGATCTCGGTCGATCGTGAAAATGTAAAACTATGAGAAGAGAAGAAAAAAAAGTAAGGAGCGTAATATGCAGCCGCGAGGCTGTGGAATCTCGTGAATTCGAGGTGTGGCACTTTCCTCCCATGCGCGTCTCCTCTCTACCTGCGAATAATCTAACCATTCTCCGTCATTCTGTGTCGTCGTCGTCGTCGTCGTCGTCGTCGTCGTCGTCCCCCTCGTTCATCTAATCCCGGCTCGACCGCTTTCCTCCTCTCGTATCTAAACACACGATTCTCATTTCGGCCTACGGACCGACTGCTCCTCCCCGTCCCTTCCTTCGAGTTTCTTTCTTTTTGCCCCCCACCCCTTAGTCCCTCTCGTTATTCCTGTTCTTGTCTGAGATCTGTCTTTGCTCTCGTCTCCCCTTCGATCCCGAGGCACGCATTATTCCAAACGACACGCACACGCAAGTGTAAACATACGCGTAGCTCTATGAAATCTTTCGTGCTGCTGCACAGCAATTAAGCCTCGCCGAGATGATTAATCGATGCCATCCGTACGTCTCGACCCTCTTATCGAGGCTGCTTCTCCCACCCCAAACACCTCTGGCAGCGCTGTAATTCGGCGATTTTTCGTTCTCGCTGCCGCTGCGAGAGGCTTTTCATCTCTTCTCGTCGATCGCGTTTGTGCACGATCTACGCCCTTTTTTCTCTTCGTCGTTGAACCTCGCGAGAGAGCTCACTTTTTCGACTTTTAATGAATTTAAACGGAGAGTCGATCGGTGCTCCCGATAGCAAATGATAAATGTCATGACAAACTTTGTTAATATCATTGTGTACGCATAAATATATAGAGAGATATATTATGTACATGCAAAGTCAGATGTATAGAGATATGTATGGTAAACGCGGGTAATGTCGACGCGTACGCGTGGGATTGAGAGTGGCCGCCCGAGTGGTGCGTATCATATAGCGGAGAAAGCCGGCGACGCACTGTCGTGCCGTGTATACTCGAAAAAAAGAAAACCGAAATAGTAAAAAAAAAAAAAAAAAAAAAAAAAAAAAAAAAAGAAAAAAAAAAAAGAAAAAAATAGAAAAGAAGAAAAAAATTTTGATGAAAGAGTGTGGTTTGTGGTCCTTTGAGATTCAGACGATTGGAGCAATAAATCTTTAATAATACGATCGCGGCTGGTATTCCCACGTGAGTTTCAATCGCAGGTACACGATATAAATGTGACCCAATATAAGATGGATACGGATAATGTAGGCACGAGAAGCCGGTATTACTGGAATTAGGACACGATTGCGTACGCGAAACGCCAGCAATTGAAACTCGGAGATAAACTTTTGTTCGCTCTCTCTCTCTCTCTCTCTCTCTCTCTCTCTCGTTTTTCTTCCTGTCAGTGTTGCCTCTCGCTTGGGAATAAAGAGAAGAGCGCAAAGGGTCGTTTGTGCGTGGATCGGTGCATGAAATTCTTACGAATGATAGGGGGATGACTGGGAGCATACATGCGGACAAGGTGGAGGGTGCTTCGGACCTTTTGACTGTGCAACATGTAGCAGCGGGACCCTCCGCATCGAGTCCCTTGTGTACTCGATGTGACGGCGGAGGAAAAGGCAAGCTCCTTCGATACCGAAAGAGCCACGCCCTGAACTATGTACGCAACCGTTTTTTTTTTTTTTTTTTTTTTTTTTTTTTTTTTTTTTTTTTTTTCTTTCTCTTCTTTTTTTCATTAATTTTTTTCTCTTTTTATTTTTTGTTGTGTTTTTTCCTTGGAATTTTGGAGACGAGATAAAAATACTGGCGGTGCGGGAAATATTGACTCACTTCGAGGATCGTAGTACGCGCGATGGAATACTCCGAGAATCCGGCTTTCGAGTACTATATATATATATTGTAAGAGAAATATTGTGAAATGTAACTGCGCGCCGTGCAGGAAAGAAGAAAATAAAACGCCGCTGCCGCCGCCGCACGTGTTTCTCGAGTGACTATTTTAATTAATAGAGTTTTTTATTTCATAAGATCGCCGCCGCATGGAATATTCCTAAAACTTGACTTTAATCGTATTTTAATACGTAAATAGAAGGTGATTAAGGTTTTTTTTTTTTTTCCAAATTTCACGACGTTACGAGACTTTTTTCTTCGTATTTTCGGCCGGCGAGTCTATATACGCACCTTCCTTATTCGGTAAGACTCCTTTTCTCCCCACATCGCTTCGTCCCTTCTTTCTCACCCTCCAAAATTTCCATTCGACGCGACTCTCTCTCTCTCTCTCCTCCCTCTCGTTTCCTCTTTCGAGGGTGTCTTTTTTTTGTTGTTTTTTTCCATTCGCAGAGACCGAGAATTGCCGAAGATGTTCATGTACGCGCGGCAATATCAAGACACGACTTTTATTCCTGCACGCTGATACGACTTTGCTTTCGAGTTGGGTCGTTTGTCAGCGTCAGAACAACATAAGAAAGTGGGAGAGAGAGAGGAACGTCGAAGAAAAAATGTCGAAAGGGTGCAACCGTCCGGTTCGGGATTGCCATATGAGGATATAAAATGGGACGAAGAATAATGAAAAATAAAAATAGACTCGAGCGGATTGTTGTTAGAAATGATGAAATTGCGTGATCGGTTGATGGAAGCTGCATCGTCCAGGGATGAATAATATCGGCAAAAGCGTCATAAAGGCTTGAAATATTTATTTGCGTCAAAGTGTGTACTAAGATTTCCGGTTCTTTACGAGACTCTCTAAATTTTCTTGCTCGAGGCTGGCAACACGTTTTCCATAAATCTTAACACTCTATCCCATTCTATCTCTTTCATCCTGGCTACGTCGAGTACATGGACAGTAAAAACATATGCTTGCACCGTCACTATAGCTACTTTTCTAAACGTATACGCGCGCTCGCGTGTGTGTGTATATGTAGGTATATGGCGGAGGTGTGCGAGGACGAAAGCCGATGATATTATTGATGTCGGGGCAAATGCCTACGAAAAATAGGGACAGGACCCAGGTAGATATTTTTCACCCACGCGAGAGTTTGGGACGCGCGGAGAACGAGAACTGTGCCCAACGGGCAGGCATGTTACTCGCCGGCCGAAAAGCGAACCGAGGGAACAGGTATTATATACCTGCGGCGAGGATATCGAAGCGCGCGTAGCGTGCAACGACGATCGCCAGAACCGTCAAATATACACGGGCGTCCCTACATAGCGAGCATTAGACGCGCACACACACACACACACACACACACACACACACACACACACGTTCGTCAAGCTTTTGCCAGTCATTTTTTACCTCGAGTCTATATGAGTACGTGTGTGCGCATTGGGTACGAGTCTTTAATATCTTTGCTGGTGCAATTATAGTTGCGAGCAGCTGCCCCCCCTCTTCCCTATCTCCATCTTTCTGTCCCTCCGAATCTCGTATCTTAACAACGAAAGATATTACGAAGCAATGTCTATAGTTTTAATCTCCGCGCTCTTCCAACTCTCCAATATTTTCATACGCCTTTCGAATACGCTTCAATTATTCCGTGACGCTTCGTTTATGTTTAGACGAAATTTGGAATAAAATTAGCGAGCTCGTGGTGGTAGAGGAATAGGGAGAATAATCCGGTAGTGATCCGGCCGCGGGATAACGCAGTCAATGTTGCTAGCGGAATAGGGCTAATTATGCTTGTTTTTTACGTTCACCCGAAAAGCATGATAGCTACGAAGGAATTGAATTATTGTCAATTGACCTTTTCATTTTTCTTTTCATCTTCATTTTCCAGCAATTTATTTGAAAAAAATGAAGCAAACGGGAGCTCGGGGGCAAACGAAATTATTTGGATTTGGAAAATTTGGCACGGCATTCGAAGCATCGAGGAAAATCAAGTAATGCGATAGCGTCGCTCGGAGCGATTTTCTTATATGAATTTTTCAGATACTTGCGGCGATAACCGTATATGAGCCATTAACATTGTTGAGCTGACGAAATAGCTTAATTGTACGTGCGCAATACGCGTACCTAGCTTCAAGTACGATTTCGATAATCTGGGCTCTCGCGTTATCTCAACAATAACGCGTTAACGCCGCACTTGCTTTGTTTACTTCGCAGTTTAATGTGTATTGGTGAGAAAGAATGTACGTGCAATCGCGTTTTCTTATACTTTCATATGGTCGCGAGTGAAGCATCGCATTGTTGTCGAGAAATGATAAGCGAGCTCGCGCGGCTTTTTATATCGCGCATTTGCCATTTTTTCAATCGAGCTCAAAATCTCTCGGAGCCAGACGCGAGATTGCATCTTCCCCGCAGCGCTTCATTTCTTATCGATTTTTTTTTTCTTCATCAACGAAATCGTCAACTCCTCGTTGGTGCAGTTTTCACTCTTTTTCGCGATCTTTGGGCAATATTATTCGGGCAGACGCGAGCCAACGAGCACACTTGGAATAATCTATTTACGCCCGTTCATGTTTCCATTACGAGTTTCATCATATTTGCCATAAGCTCATACCCCCCCCCTCTGCCCGCGGGGTCCGCATTGATAAGAGACTGGCGGAAATCCACCGATTGCTCAGCCACATAACTCCACCATCGGAAATATATCAAATACTATATATTTGTATATATTGGCCGATAAAACGTTCCGATAAAAAGAGAAATAACTTATTTGGACATTGGTGTGTTATTGAGACAATGAGAAATATTCTTCTCCGGACCACCTTTCCTCGGTCTTGTTTTTACAAATCTTCTGCTATACTCGAAGAAGCAGGTGTCTAAATTATTTCAAAACGCTTATTGTAACGTAATAACTGACCTCGAAACGTAAAATATGATTTTCGGAGGTAAAACTGGAAGCTGAGGAAAACATTTGGGCACTTGGAATGGAATTCTTCGCAGGTATATCGACCATTCATCGGAGCTCAGTTTGATAATATATTCGTAGGTGGCTTTTTTTCTTTTTTTACGAGAGATAAGAAAGTTGGATACTTGTTTATCGAGCAAATCAAATTCCATATATGAGAAATATTGAAGCGTACAAAAATAATCCAACGTAATTCGCGCGGCTCTTCATTTTCTTGGAATCTCAAAGTGAAATTTTTCCTTAATTGATTATAATCATTGATTGATATATATATTTATAATATAATTCGTGTGGATTATTCCGGACGAATAACTAACGGACCAAATGGACCAAAGATTTCAATAAATTTCGACAATATTAGTCCGAATGGTTCCTCTGCCTTGGCATATTAAAAACTTTCTCGTATCGTTCGAGCAGCAAATAAAGTCTTTCCCTTGTTAATTAATCGATAAACAATTAGTGTGTGAAATATGTACCAACAGTTTTGTTTAGCCTCAATTATCGATGCTCAACCTGAATTCCTCGAGTGAAATCGTGAAACGAAAACGAAAAACAAAACAAAAACAATGTGCGCAATGAATATCAAGGTACCGTTGCTTTGGAGAAATAATAAATATCCGGGCAAAGCCGCAATAATTCAAAGTTCCACGATGCCATATTATCATCGAAATTTCCTACAGACCTCTCATAATTACTCATTACTTAATCATTAATAAGTTAAAAATAATAATAATAACATGTAATAATGATATTAGTTATTTAAGATGAAATAAAAATATTCAACCGCAATTGCCTCGTCATCATTCTCTATTTGTATAATAAACATTAATAATAATTGTATATTCATGATGACCGTAGTAATGTTTTATGAGAAAAATTCAACTCGGAAGACAGTAATAAATAGGACTCTACGTTTTCAAGAAACGAAATATAAAGGTGGGTGGGTGTGTGTGTGTGTGTGTGTGTTTTGATTAGGCCCGTGTTTCAGAATACATGGTGTAGTCGGTTTTACGTTAATGGATGACGAATGAAAAGCGTGTGAGTCAGTGATTAAGGAGAATGAATGATACCCTCCGGTTCTATATTTAGCCTGTACGTATAAGTTTTAGTTACTGTACGTCAACGCATATAGATTGTTCGAGTACGAACGAGCACGTCGCGCACCATATCCACCAGAAGTGAGAATGTGCGCGCGCGCATGGACAAACAAACATAGACGAAGGAGGATGAAGGAAGGGTCGAGGTTTTGGTATCGATCAAATAACTACCCGCCTTCCCATTGGATAAGACTCGATACGCAGAGTTCTCTATCCAGGATCTAATATTATTCACCACTATTTAAGGCAAACTATATATACCCATAGCCTCCGCGCAATATATTTATTCCCTTCTGCTCAAGTTTCGAACGCTACAATGAAACTAATAAATAGATTTTTTATTCATTCGAATTATTATAGTAAATTCGCATATAGTCATTTTAGTAAATGGATGAAAAATTTGTGTCTCTGTTTAAAAAAATAATTTAAATTATTTAAATTTTTCAAGTTTATTCACTTTTTTAATGGCAAAATTTTCGTTGCATTCAACGTACGGAATTGAAAATGTTAAAATTTGGCGTTCCAGGGGATAGAATTGAAAAAAAATATTCTCTCGAAATTTATGAAAACTGGAGCAGCAAAATTGCAGTCATGTCCCCCCCGCCCCGCGTTCGCTTTACTTCAGTGGGAGAAAAAAAAAAAAAAAAATTTCAAAGCTTAGAATTAGAATGACGTTTCGATTTTTCGGAAGAATGATTTTTTTTGTATCTTCGTGTTTGCCGGTGTTGTTTAAGAAACGGGAGTGAAATGAGAAAAAATAGGGCGCGAGTGGAAAGGCGCGAATATAAGCGAGCAGGAGTTACGCACTCACGTGGTTTTTATCCTACCGAGGAAGGGTTTGCTTACGTTAGCACAAGTTTGTAACGGAGAGCAGAAACAGAGCTACGTGTTTTCTCCCCTCCTCTTTCGCTGCCTCCCCCGGCCCAACAACTCTCGGGGCATTCAAACGCACACACGAGGTTTCGCGCCACGGCGGCCGGAAGCTCGTATCAAATTTATCAAAACACGACGGGAAGCTAAAGAGAGCAGATACGATAGAAAAAAGCGTGCGTATATAACGAGCGCATGACCGCCAACAGTAAAGAAAAAAATGAATGAGACAATCACCCATTTTTTTACCTTCTATTCGACTTTCGACTTTTGAATTTACAATTTTTCCCTGCCATACAAAAACGAGCTTTGCATCGAATGACATTTTTTCCATGTGATTTTCCTTACTCGTTGCATCGCTAATAAACCAAGTGGAAAGTATTGCATTTTATCCAAAGTCATTGACAAGGCCATTCGATTGATCGCTCGGAAAGTAATTAATATCTGTAATGAAATCCAGTCGGAGGATCGCATCGATAATTTGCTGCAACAATGTAAATGAGGCGATTTTTTTTTAACAAATTAGCATACAACTTTACTTCGCGTTACGTCGGGAGTTAAACATTGAGAGTTTTTTTTTGATCGAGCATACTTGGAAAATTATGCAACATAAATAACATGTAATTTCTAATGAATTATTAAAGCCGGGAATTGTCGAGAACCGAGTGTTTGTACACAAATTGTTGATTTCTTTTCTCGGTCTCGGTTGCGCGAGGCTTTTTTTTCGGGGTCTATTTAAAGCGCATCGTAGGATCGTAGTCGCGTCGCGGCGGCGCACGTTCGCTCGGCTCTGTGTGGCATCAATTGCCCCAGCGCGCGCCTTCTGTTTTTGCCGTTGCACGAACGGATTTATTGATCATACACGTTTGACTGGACCGATGACGAATACCCGCGGGCACAACCGAACAATCCGCCAAAACCTTTCGTCATCACGCTCCTCCTTTTCCATTTTCCATTCTTCACCACATTACGACGACTTTTTAATTATTAGCTCAACTTTTGTTTCGAGGTAAATCTTTTTTTCTTTTTTTTTTTCAAATAAAATAAAATTTGTAAATGAAATAAATTTTATTAAAAAGTCGAAATTATTAGTGAATTTCTTTTGATTGGAATTAAATTTTCAAAGACCGTGGCTAGTTTCAATTATCGACGTTGTATTGCACCTTTGAGTTGAAAAAAAAAAAAGAAAAAAAGAAAAATGTCCCAGACAATTCGGAGAAAAGTGGATGAAACGGTGAAAATGAAAAAAAAAAAAAAAGGAGGCGATAAATGTTTGTCGATAATGACGATGACGAAACATTTGGCGGACGCTCCGCTATACTTGAAAATTCAGTCGTGGAGTGTAGAGTTTTTTGTTTGTTTTTGCACGTAACAACTTGGCGTTCAATGTGTAAATTGATTCACCGACGATAATTGCATCGGTAGTTACTTTTTATCGAAGATATTATGCCGATAAGCCGTTGAGAATCTTCGGTGAGCTAGGATCAACGTGGCCAAAGAATGAAAGAAAATAAAAAAGGTATCACCGCAACGTGTTGGACGTTTGCCTATTAACGATGAGACTGCATGGAAAAAGAATAGTTAGGAAAATCTGCTCGTCACGATAAATAGCAGCTCGCGTGTGTTAATACTTTTCATACTTAGTACCGGCTCCGCGATGGCCGATATTCTCTAGCCGCCGCACGACGGCCAACGTGTAAAGAAAAAGAGGAAGAAAAAAGATTGATGCAGCGACCTATATGTAGATTGATGCCGGACAATTGTACCGCGAGTTCGGAAAGCTTACAATGTTGAAAATTGCGCATGTTAATGGAACGGCAGTTAGACGCGGACCGGCAAATCAGGAACGCCCATGTATTATTCAACGTCACGTGTGATTAAATTCTTTGCGGCACACACATTACGAGTTTAACGAGCTGCTAGCACAGAATACTAGTTATTGAGACGAATATGTCTCAATGCTACTCAACTGACCGTTGCACACTTGCCTTCGCTTTTTCCGACTTGTGACTTGCCGATTGCGATCGCGCTTTGTTCCTAATTTTTTGCTACTTGTTTCAGGTCCACGCCTCGCGGATAAATGATATTTAGAAAAATATCCTCGTCAACGTTTTTGTTCGGAAAGTCACCCAATCATTAATTTCGAAGCTTTGCCAATATGGATACATGAAAATTTGTACCTTTTGCCTAAGCGTTTTACATTTATACTTTACGTTACCCGTACCAACTAAACGTTTATCAACAATGGAATTAACGCGCGAGCATCGGCCATGATTTTAGTTTATTCGAAATGAGTTTAAACTTTCGACGAAATGTTTAGAATTACGAAAATGTCATGATACAATGTCAGAGCGTAATCGTTCAATGTCGGCCGATCCGTTTTTTTCTCTCCTTCTTTCTTTTTTTATTGGAGAGAGAAATTCGCGCACAGACAACAGTCTGTGCAGCTGCGAACAACGTGCACACCAGAAACCGAGTCTTTCATGAAAAACCTGGCCAAGCGAAATTCGACAATTTGCTCCGAAACAAGGAGAAAAGGATAAGTCGTTGCATGAAAAAGGCATTTTCAAAGAATAGCCAGAAAAGTGATGAAAGAATTTGGCGTTTTCAATGACGTTGGTGATTATTGCGAGATTGAACGCTGTCGAAGACCGAACGAATGATTATCAGAGTAAACAATGCAAATATTACGAAACAATGAGGTTCAATAAAACGTGTACAAATTTTGATGACATATTATAGGCGAGTGACCAAAGGATTACGAGGTAAAAAAATATTGAATAAATATTAATGAGTAATAGGATATAGTAGATTAGCATCAAAGAAGCTGGATTAATGATGAAAATGACGTCAACGGCGTGTGTTGAATTTAATGGAAAATCGGAGTGGAGGCTTTTGATACGAGCATTTGGTGAATTGGTTTAGGTTGTTTTGTTGCTCGTAGTAAGTGTCGGACCACACGAGGCGCGATACGAAGGAAAGAATCGAGGCGAGAGTATGATGATGAAGGAGGACCGCGCTCGCGAGAAGGACGCAGTAATTAACGTACCGAGAGAGCAAAAACACACATTCGTATCGTCCTCTGCTGTGGCGCGCACACACACGCACACAGGCGTTTGCACATCGTGACCAAAGCAGTAATATTATAGTAGCCGCGTTGGGCCAAGCTCATCGAGCCGTTGCAATTAACTTTAACGAACGCTCGGCCTTGCGATTAAACTTAATTAGCATCACGGTAATAACTCGTTAATAATCACTAATATATACATATATATTAAATATGAAAATATTCACTGGTGTACACACATATCTCTATTGGTGGGTAGAGACTCCGATGAAGAAAATGGCGCAATGTAATAATACCCACGAGTCTCGCGCGTTCAGCCTTTTGAAATCTCATTGCTGCACGCGGGGCGCAATTGAGCACCTCCAATGCGTTAGCACGATCATATCCAATGTACACATACACACATCGTCCGGTGTTGTCCATGTTGATTATTATATACTGTAATTCTATATTTATATGATTGTGACGTTTGCAACGTTGAGAATGAACGCGAAAAACATTTTCTCCATTAATTATTTCATGAAGAGTACGGCTGGAGGGGACACGAAATTTCGCGTCGCATTGCAACGAGGCGAACAATATTTATATGAATTGCGTTTAGAGAAAAAATTCATTTGTCGCGTCGCAAATATCCTGAATTTTATTGGTTTTTCATGATATTTCCGTGCGGTGCATCGATCTCCCCAGCGAAGAATGCAAAGGGTCGATCCCGATGGATCGTTAATCGCATACGCGGGGACGGCAGACAAGTGAATCTATTTCGAGGCAAATTGAGCTATCGGATTGCGATCGATTGAGGAATTTTGAGCTTTCGATCAGGTGAGTTGGACAAATTTTACGAGTTGGAAATAGTTTATTTCGTCATTAAAGAAATTTAAGAAATACTGCGGCGCGAGTATTTATCATGGATGCTAATGGAAATTTCGAGGAAAACATAAAACCGCCCGGAGGTTAGGCACGAGATTAGTGAATCAGTTATTCGGCAAATAAAATAGAAAAAGATGGGAATAGTAGATGCGAGAATCGAATTGCCACAAGGTGTTTCTGCAGTTGGCGCAAACAAATAAAAAGACGAAAAAAAAAAAAAGAAAAATAGATAAGCATTTTTTTTGTCTTGTTTCGTTTTAGCATTTGTGTCAGTTCGTTATCGATAAGCAATCTGCGAATGTGCCTGTGTTTATATAATTCGTAACATATTTACGTGACAGGAACATGAAGATCGTGGAGCGGAGAAGGGGGGCGTTTAATTTTCTGAGCATTTAGGCTTTTATTTTTTCTTTTTCGTTCCTCATTAACCTCCGACAGAACACAGTTTCCAGAGTGATTGATTGTGGAATAACTCGGAGCGAGGTGGTGAAACGGCACATCGAGCAGGACAAACATCAGTTTTTTTCTTTTTCAAATTTTCTCGCTTTTTATAATAATTTTTTTTCATTTTTCCGCAAGTACGTGCGGCGATCATCGATGCCTCGGGGCACGTACCATTCCACCTTCTGTATTTGCTCCCCGGACGATATAACACAAACGTCAACAATCACTACTCTTCCGATTCATCATCTTTATCGTTTTCTCAATCGTCCGATTAATCTCTTTTTGTCAGCTCTGTCGACAACACTATTTGGAAGGAGGGAGAATATTTCACTGGAAAACGTCGCTCATGATCCACCGAACGGCTTTCCGGTTCGTGCCTTAAAAAAAAACTCGCCAATTTCGCCTCTGCTCTCTCTTTCTCTCTCTCACTCGTCGTTTCGAAAGGAAGAAAGGAAAGGAATGGCTGGAAGACGTACGAGTGGAAAGCAACAAACGAAGCACATTTGCGATGCGGAGTAAGCGAATGCCGCGCGTAATGGCTACCGGCGTCAACTGCGTGAGGATGTATGGTTACTGCGTGTGCCTCTTACTGCGCGTGTTCCTCGCAATAATTATTCCGCTTCGGTGTCCCATTTTTTCTCGCTCATTCACTTTCTTCGGTGTACTATGCGTTTTTTCCACATATACACATACACACACACACACACACGGGCGCACACTCGGACGGTGGAAGAAGCGCAGGGAGAGCCTTATCTCTATGTATATCCTTCGGCACACGCTCGCTCAGCTATCTTTTTCAACATTTCCTCTCATTTTCCTCCTTAATCCTCCGCTCTACCCCGTTCATCCTTCTCGCCTCTTACGAGCTGTTTTTATCCACACTCTTGAATATTCCGTCTCGCAATGTTAAATACGATAATATTGTGGTCTCTCTGTGCTCTGTCGAAGATCGAAGAAGATGAATATTGAAAGAAAAAAAAAGGTTTCAACTTGGATTCACCGTTTTTGTTGTTTAGCACTCCCGATATGAAAATTCGTGCATGTTATTTTTCAATGCCGAGTAAATTAATCGATGATTATTCGTTTGTCACACTTATTATTATCATCCTTGATTTTTCGATCGGCCGAGAGGTTGTTTTTAATTGGTTACGACGATTAAAACGAAATGTTGATTTAAAACACGAAATTAGTTGAACATACCAAATGCTGTTTGGATTTAAGTCAAAGTTTTCAAACGTAAGAAATAACGGGTAAAGAGAAAAAACTAGGACTAGTGTACTTTTGAGGGGACAGTTGGACGGGCATTGAACACGAACCTGATTGCGGGGCGGCGCACCGAATTATGGGCCGCTATGCGCTTTCCGTAGCAGCGCGCCGAGATCTCTCCCCTCCCCGTTGCTCGGTACTCGCTCATTTACTATCTTGCTCCCGCGGCATTATTCCCCCCTTACTCCGTCCAACAAGCACCGCGACGTATTTGCCTTCCCCTTATTCCGTGCTCCACGCTCCCGCTCTTCCTCCTTAACTTGTCTCTCCCTCTCTCTTACTCTCCCACGAGCTTTCGGCCGATCCCCCTACCCCTCCGCTTCCCTCGCCCCTCTCTGTACTCGTAGTACGCGAGCGCATGCGCTCAGCCTCATAGAGTGCGCTATCCTAAGCACGCACACTCTCTCTCCCTCTCTTACGCGCTCGTCTCTTGCTGCCGCTGCCGCTGCTCGCAACTCTCTGTGCTGTTGCTCTCTCACCGATTCTCTGGCCCTTCATCGCACTCTTTCTCCGTGTCGCCCTACTCCAGCAGCAGCAGCACGGCGGCGCTACTGGCGGTAATGCTTACACTACCATTCAAAAATATTAACTCATCGCACACACATTGTTTATCAATGTATCCGGGTCTCGGAGATCCGGATGAGAATTGACGGGCTCACGGGGTTCGTTGTCCTTCATCAATCATTTCATCCAAAAACGTAATGCAAAAGTTAATTAATTAAAAGTTAAATGAATGAAAAACGGGTTGAGAGATGGACGAAATTTGATAAACAGGTGTGGAAATAGCGCTGCCACGGTTTAAATGCATTGACGTCATGGTACTTTTGCCACGAATATCGGAAAAAAAAGCGCCAATTATTCGTTTGTTAAAATTTTAAAAGATTTACTAAACTGCGATAAATTTTATTTGGAACCTCGCTCAATTTGAATAATTTCATGTATACTAATTGGAAATAAAACGACGAGATGGAAAGTCTTTTTTTATGGTAATTATCGGTTAAAATGTGATATTTATTTTTGGTAATGGCCGAATAGTTTTGAACGGTATTGTACGCTCGTCACTCGCTTATTTCTCTCTCACTTACTCGTTCGGTATTACCGCGCGACTACAGTCCCTTCTATTCCACGGTAGTACTACACAACACAGCCGTGTCCTAAACATTGGTAGACGCAACTCGTATACCAGAGAGCGGTAGGTACCGCGTCTGCCTCGCTCTCTCTCTCTCTTTGGCTAATCCCTAGCGCTAGTGTCTCAGTCGCGCCCGCTCTCCCGAAAGCAACCGAAGCATATCTTCTCGGTTGCTCGATCGCTCTCTCCTCTTTCTCAGCTCCTCCCCTCATTCGCCAGTCGAATGCTCACAAATACACTCCATGGTTCCATACTAGCATAAACGGAAAAATGCTCTCGTGTTACCTCTTCTCGGGCGCTAGGCGTTTCAACTGGCTCGCTCTCGTTTGCACCATTTATCTCGGGCTTCTCTATCCTCCCGCTCCTCGTTCATTCTATCTTTATCTGTGTGTACCCGCGTTTATACACCGCGCTCAACTGTCCCTATTCTACGCTAAAATAGTTGCCGCGAGCGTGCTTTCGCGTCGCCGGGGCTTACCTTACCGCACCGCATTTTGCCAAGTAGATAAGGATTATTCGGCTCGATATATAGCCAACGAAACAAACACATATTTTTTTTTTTTTTTTTTTTTTTTTTTTTTTTTTTTTTTTTTTTTTTTTTTTTTTTTTTTTTTCTTTTTTTTTTTTTTTTTTTTTCACGTAATTCTCATTCGCGCTCGCATTCAACGACTCGCGCTTCTTTCTCAGACCTTCCTTGCTATCTCGATCCTTTTTTTTTTTTTTTTTTTTCTTTCCCTTCCACTAGTTCGCGCACGCCCCTATTTCGATAAGAGCGTCTTTAAGCGCCAAATCTATACCACTTGCAGCCGTCTCCTCATTCCCCCTGCAATTCGTCCTACCGAGATCCCACTTTTCTTCAGCAAATACGATACGTTACTCCAAATCTTTGGAATGCCCGCGCGTTGATGGCCTGCTTTTGCTCTCTTTTCTCCTTGTTATGACGAGAAACACTCATCTGCGTATTATGTGTGTCAGTCTTTGACGACGACGAAAGCAGCAGCAGCATCGCGCGACGGCGGTTCACTTTTTCACCCTGTTACGCTTTGTGTGTGCCTTTGTTGATACTGGCTCTCTAGGCAAATAACACTCGCGCAACCCATTCGCATCCCCTGCGACCCTCATATTTCTTCTATATAGGCTTGCGATGTGTTTTTTTTTCCTACTCGCTGGCTCGCGACAGCCACGTTTGGGCTTTCAACAAAATGCAATTATATTTTTTCCAGACTTGGTTCGACAATATATTCGTCTTGTTCCAATTGACCCAGATTACGAGATTCCTTCGTAAGAATAATCATAGTCATAGCTAATGGATAACGTGAAAACGTTACGACAGAAAAGACTGTGCGTCGGTAATCTCGAACCTTGCTTTTATTGTTTTTCTTTTTCCCAGCAGAGCTCACAATGATATATCGAGGCAATTAGTGAGCGCGCATTAAAATTGTTGTTGTTGTTTTTTTTTTTTAATCCGTAGCAAAAGACGGATAAGTGTATTTGTCATGGCGAGCAAGTTGGACGAGGAATGAGGAAGCATCGTCGGAGGAAACGAACAGCGGAGGAAGGAGAGAGAGAGAGGGAATTGATGGTTGAATTGTCTGAATTTTTGAATACCTATATCGAAGGATAAGGAGATCGAAAGGTATATAAGGAATGCCGGTTGAAAGTTGGCGAGCAAGAGATTAAATATAGTCTAAAGATGTCAGGCGCAAGGGGAGAAGAAAAAATCAAAAATAGGAAAATTCGATATTATAAATGAAAAATATCCTAGATTAACAATTTTCTATACGTATTGGCGCGCTCTGCTCGCGCATCCACCGAGAGCGTTCCATACAAGCGTAGACGTCAAAATTTGGCAGATTTACGCATGCACAGTCTCGCGCGATTATGAGCGAAGGGAAAGAGGCTCTTTTGCACACCCGGCTATGAGTTGATGCCAATTTGGCTCGTGCGCCGGATCCGCGCACACACGGCTTCGAATACACACCTGCCCATCCGCGCGAGCATTTTCTTTTTCTTTTTATCGAATAAATGCTGCTCATCGCACGTACACGCGGGCTCCCCCCCACACACACACACACACACACGCAGACATCCTTTTTGGTCCTTAACTAATTGAATATGCACGCGTATATATGCCGAGGCATAAAGGATGCCTACTGTTAAATTTACTTTTATTCTTATTCTCATTCGCGAATCCCACGTCTCTCGCGATAGCGTGTAAAAATCATTAATAAATAATTTATAGAATGTTGAGAGGGCTCGCCAAGTTTCGCCTCGGTCCCGATTCATTAACAACCTTTCCTCCTTTATTTTTGCTTTACATTTTTTTCTCCTCTTCACTCGCGCATATACTTTTATAATATTTTTTCTTCTTCTCGCCTTTTTCGCGTCTATCGGATTCCGTTTTCGATGCCGGGTATAGCGGATATCGCGCGGTCAATGATCAAATCGGAACTTGATTCGCACGCGATATCCTCGAGCCAGCACCCGCCCCGCCGCTGCATTTTTTTCTTTCTCTTTCCCGAATCTATCATTTCGCGCTTTTGTTTCTTTATTTCTCTATCTCTTGCTTCGCCCCAAAGTGCCCCCCCCCCGCATATGGAAGACTTTGCTCCGCCGCTCTCTCGTGCCCGCACTAAAACAATCAACCTCGGCTCGAGCCAAGCTCATTTTTACCACCTGCTGCTCGCTCCCTAATCTGCTCTCCCGACTCATTTCCTATCCTTATTCCTCGCCTTCTCTTCCGATCGTCGCCACGCATTTTTCGTGCAAATTCTCGTCTGCGGCTACGAAATTTCGGCTTTTCATGCTCGTCCAATATCTTGCTTTCAATTCGTCGTTTCGATCGCATTTTGTTTTTCTTCGAAACGCTTTATTTCTTTTAGAGCTCATAATATATGGGATTTAATCGTTTCGGAGGAATGCACGCGCAACAACATTTGTCGTGCGTATATTATTAACGACGCGCTCCGCCATCACCGCATTTCCTCATGTTGGCGTCAATCGCTTTTGAGGTCGATAAAAGGCAAAATGTAAATGTTTACGAAGCAGCAGCAGATTATCCGTTGGATGATAACTCGTCCAACAATCACCGCAGTAAGCAGCACCGACCACGGCTATAGCTCCCTTTTCCTCGCTGACTTTCCAACAAACGCGATCGATCGACCCAACAAGTTCCATTGCGAGAAACGCATTTGGTAACTTTGTTCGTACGGAGGAACGTGATAAACCACCGCCTCGATACACCAGCAGTCGCGCTACCGCTTGATAAGGGTGCAACTTTACTCTCGCGAACATCGTGCTCGCCTCTCTCGCCCCTAACGAGATGGCGCTCATTGTATTTTACCCTCGAAAAAAATCGATGCGCCCTCTCATTTTTTTTTTCTCTGATGAAAAGTGTGAATTTTTTTTCGAGTCAACTTTTGGTGTTTTCCAATTGAAATTGCCGCGAGATCTCGGCAATGAAAATTTTCGAGTTATTCCATGTCCTAAAAAAAGAAGAAAAAAAACACACACAAAAACAATAACCTGCTTTTGTCGTAGACAACAATGAGTTTCTCTTTATACGGAGGAGCACCAAACGTTTTAATAATGGGAAAATCATGACGTCGAGTAAAAGAATTCGAGGTCATGGAACTTGGATCGATATGTGTGTCGATACGGTCATTATGCACACGACAATTTCTCGATTGTTTCTCAATCGTGGAGCACGCTATCGCGCGTAATTTTGAGCTTAATGATGACAAGTAATTAGTATGCGGCTGTGGTGGTGGATCGATGAGTCGATAGGAAGCATCGACTTATGGAAATGAATTATGAAATGAATGGAAGAAATGATCAAGGGGGAGAAAATTAGGTGTGCTGAGAAAAAGATAGTGAGCCGTTGGGGCGGCCAAGTGGAAAGATCGAGGGGAAAAAAGCCGGGAAAAAGCACGTGTGCGAGATTTGCGCATTATTGGCAAAGCGGTGAGAGGCACGTGTCATGTGCGCGAAGGACCTCTGGTGGATAGCTCTTGCACAGCTCTCGCACGAGCGAACTGCGCTGGGGCAGAGCTCGAGGCTCGAGCGAAGGGCAGGGAATGGCGAGCATGCACGTGGAAACATTGACCAGGTCGGATTAAAAAATGTCAAATGCAACATTTTCGAGCCGAATGAAAATGGCAACGACCAAATATGGCTAGGCGCTAGGGAGCGCGGTTGCCGTTGGTGTCTCTCTGGCGGAGTATGACGAGTGGCTCGCATGCGCCCCCGCCCCGATCGATAACCGAACAGCAGCCGGGTGGTGGTGGTGGTGCTGGTGTTGCCTCGGCGTGACGTCAGGTTGTCGAGCAAACGGGGTTGTACGAGCGATAGCGGAAGTTTACGAGCGCGTCCGAAGGATAGCGAAGTTGAGCCAAGAGGAAGGACAAGAGTGGGAGAAGGTTGGTCGAAAGAGCCAGCCTGGCGTTTTCCTCGTCGAGCGCAACGAAAACGGGGTGGTTGGGTGGAAACTCGAGAGACGGAACGAACCGACGGTAGCGCCGCTCGCGAGCTTTTTCCCAATCCGTTGATTCGCCGTCGCTCTCGGTCGAGGTGATCTCTCGATGAATCGGTCTTTGTTCAATAGCCGTGAAAGGGTACGCGAGACGGACGGCAGGAGGGAAAAGAACCGAGCGGAATCCCGCAAACGTTCGACCGTCGTCTCTCTCGACGTACGTAAACTCCGGCTCGGCTTTTCCACACGTACCCATACATATCGAATACACATGCATCTATATAGATATACCAGAGGCTGACACATACATGTAAACAAGAAAACACGGGCAATCGCGTAAACAGTGGAGGAGGCGAGGTGTACGTTGAATCGCGCGCGACGTCGTTCACGTCGACAATCCTGACGCTACTCGTTAAGACCAACAACGCTCTAATAAAACGCCTAGTGTGTGCTTTATTTTTATTTCTTTTCTTTATCTTATGCTCTCTCTCTCTCTCTCTCTCTCTCTCTCTCTCTCTCTCTCTCTCTCTCTCTCTCTCTCTCTTGGTCTTGACGCGCGATCGTTCGCTACAATGAACCCCGCGATTGATTGAATATCCGCGTGTATTAATAATCCGGAGCGGAGCAACGTGTCTGTGTGTGTGTGTGTGTGCGCGCGCGCGCGCGCGAACAGCATTTCGCCGAAACGAGTACTGCGAAAAAGTATACGTTTGCGCGTGTGTGTCCGCGTCAAGATTTGAAGAGTAAATTATTGGTAAGGAGGGAAAGGAAAAAAAAAACGAGTGGAGAGGTTGAAAAATTGAGAGCTCGGCGAGCTCCGTCGCTGTAGCAGCAGCAGCAGCAGCAGCAGCAGCAGCAGGGTGGAGGAAAAAGTGAGAGAGGACGATAACGTAGGTGAAGTAGTGATGATATACGAAAATTCTTACTTACGCGACGTTTCACGCACTTTCCGAAGCATTTGTTGAGAGATTTTTGAGGATCGACGGTACGAAGAAATTCGATAGGAAAAGTATAGAGAAGCGAGAATATTCGGGAAGAAAATATAAAGTTGCCGCACGGTGTATCGACGTACGAGGCGAGAATTTTTCAATTAAAATCCAAAGACCCCCGCATTGCTACGATTTTTTTTGTTCCCTTCGGTGTAGCATCGTCCGTGCGCGAGTGTGTGTATCGCGTCGGTGCGGAATGCCTCGCATATACGAGGGCTTAGAAATTGGAGCTTTTATCGAATGTCCCTTGCCGTGCCAATTTATTCGTGCCTCTCTCCCCATTCGGAATGTGTCCAATAAATTAACGATATTTTTGTCTCATGTCCCTTGAAATTTGTCATCCAATCTATATTTTGTTTAGGGACCGTCAGCCGGTAGGCTCCGTAGCGAACCGAATGACAACTCGGTGGTATAGAGGAGCAGGCGAACAGCCGAGTCGAGTAGATACGGAACGTGCCGATCGGATCAACTTATAACCCCGTGCAGCAAAACATATAGATCGAGGACTTTTCGGGATAGGGAAATACACACTTTGGTTGAAATGTGCGTGCCGTATATTCAACTCCGATGATCGAGACTCGAGACGGGGGGTCGCCAGCTCGTGTCTGACCAAGCACGAGCTATTTCTACTGTGGCGCGCTCGAAAACAGTTCGATACTAGATGTTGTCCCCTGTTTGTCGATGAGGAAATCAAACGGTTGAGATATTTATTATCGAATGCGGCGGGTCAAGTGCGTACGGCTAAATTGGATTTTAGTGGAAAATAATGAAAATTTGAATGTTTCGGGTGTGATTGAATGTGGATTTCCGGGTATACGAGGGTGTGCAACGCTGCTGCACACAGATCCCTCGAGGGCACACGGGGCGCAGCTGAGCTCGACCGGGCGCGACCCACAGCCCTACATTCGCGGTCTGCGGCGCGACCTAACCTCAACACACACCCACTTTTGCCTCACTCCCCCCAGCCCCGTCTGTGTTGGACTCTTGTCGCTGTTCCATCGTTCTAGCGACGACGACGACGACGACGACGACGACGACGACGACGACGGCGGTCTCGAACGAATTTTGTGCGAATATCGGTGCGATGTGATCAACGGGGCTTTGTGCTGGTAATTGCTAAATTTAATGCAATAATACCATTTAATATCCGGCCAATCATAGCAGTGCTATTTTTCGTCTTTTTCTCATAACGTTTTTGGAATCGTCCAATTAATTCGCCATGTTTTATCTGCCTGCTGATGATTATCCAATTTTTCAATAAATCTCTGGTCATTACGTTGCGTTATAACGACGCGACCGATAATTACTAACGAATTTTCGGCGGCGAGGCAGAGCTTGCGACCTCATGAAATATTACGGTGAGGTCAAACGCATTAACACGAGAGATAACTGCCATTTTCTTAATAACCATCAAGCACCAAATAACCAAAAACGATATTATCAACTAATAATGAAAATTTGAAAATCAACAACGAAATGTGCTTTTCCGGTTTGTTTTCGAAAGTTTCAATTATTTAGTTTAAATTAATTTAGCCACCGACGGGAATTGAAAAAATGCGAAAATTTCGAATTGTTTGGTGAACGAAAAATGATGAATGGGGGGGGGGGGTACGCGTTGACTGTATAATTGAGAGGACGGGTAGGCCCGGGGTCGATAAATCGCTGTAGTAAGCGATTTGATCCGCCAAGTAGAATTCATGTAAATATGCGGAGCGAGGGAGGATAAGAAGGTGAAGAATGAGGAAGGAATATGAAAAGCCCGCGAAGAGGCTCTTGTACACGCGAGCATTTATCTATAGCCGGTCGAGCACGTGTCGTTCATCAAGCTAGAGAGCGAGAGAGCGAGAGAGAGAGAGAGAGAGAGAGAGAGAGCGGGGCGAACACGAGGTTCTCGCGAAATCGCTCGACACAGCGATTTAATTGAATTACGTTCCGAGGGGTTGTAGGAGAATATGAGAGGGGGCTGAAGAGTCGCGATACTCTGGCGAATGTACTGGGGGAAAATTAAATTTGCATCGTGCGAATTTGTGTACAGAGACATGATCGTATATAAATGGATTGTTCGATCGAGCGCGGCGTTTCGGAAGGTCACACGTATAGAAAAATGGCGTAAAACAGTTTTGGTTGACGTATTGAAAAATTGCAGGATCGGAGGGCCGAAAGTGAGAGAAATAAAAAGAGCTAAGGACTGCAATCGTTCATAATCGAGGGGAGCGTTTTCCAAGTGGTTTCGAGGAGGGGTAGCCTGAGGCATAATCGAAAAGATAAATTGGCGCAGCCACGAGCGCAACAGTGCCGAGGACGAGGAATCGGAGGCGGCGGAAGAGGAAGAGGAGGAGGGGGGAGAAGACGACGAGGACGACGAGGACGACGTCGATTACCGAAACGATTGGAGGCTCGGAGGATTATCGAGATCGGTTGTGCCGGGTTATCGGGAAGGTGTCGTCGTGAGGGTTCCGCCGACGGGAGTCGTCGGTGGTTACTGTGATGTGGTGGAGTCCCCCGGGGGGCCGCGGTTGCATCATCAAGATCACCGCCATCAGGAACACAGGGATCATCACTCGCATCGGGAGCAACATCATCTGCAAGGAGGCGGAGGCGGAGGCGGAGGCGGAGGTGGTGGTGGCGGCGGAGGCGGAGGCGGCGGCGGTGGTGTATCGTCGTCGTCGTCTTCTTGCCGTCGTCGAGTTGTCGTGAGAACTCCCTCGTCGGGGGGTCGCGATATCGCCGGCATAACGGCCCGCGGCGGCCTGGCCGGTGGTCCCGAGGAGGAGGACGACGGCGTAGGATGGTGTGACCTCCGGCGTCATCCCGCTCGACGGGGAGCCGGTGGGGGTGGAGGAGGTGGCGGCGGCGGCGGCGGCGGCGGCGGCGGCGGCGGTGGCGCCGGTTCCATCAGCGGTGGATACGGTACCGAGCGTCTTCTCCTCGACTCCGAGGACGAGGAACAACTCCCACCACCGCCACCGGGCATGTCGTGGCAACAGCAACAGTCGAGATCTGTTGGAGGTATCACGGAGAGTCGCGGTGCCGGGCTTTCGGCCACTTGCTCCTCCTCCGCCGTTCATCCTCCATCCTCGTACTCCCGCGACGAGCGGGAACGCGATCTGAGGCTAATCGAAACGGCCAATACGACACGCGAGCCAAACTCCTCCCGCGAATTGCGGGAGTCGCGTGATTTCCGGGACGCGCGGGATCATCGTGACATCCGCGACTCGAGGGAGAATTACGCTGGCGGATCCAGAAGATCCGATTATCGTTCGAGTGACCGGCCCGATCGCGAACAGGACTATGACGATTATGATCCACCGACCGCACCACGCTCCAACGTTTCGGCCAACGCCTCCGGCGCGGTCACCTCCAATAATCCGGTAAGAATAGCACACTTTTTATTACATTTTTACGTCGACGAGCAATCTCGAAATATTAAAATCTAGGAAAGTACTATATTCTCATTTGAAAGAGCCACACGGAATATCTTTTATATCTCCATCGCTCAGAATTATATCCTGATGGTGCAATCATCAACGACGCGCGTTAGACAAGATCCTTGAATCACAACTCGATTCATTTCGCCCTATATCGAGGATGCGATACAGATTGGAGTTGCTTTGTGCGAGGTTCGCGAGCGAGAAAGAGGCCATAATTTTCTGCTGGATGACATTGACTCGATCAAACGGATTTATTTTCAATCGACTAGCCACCAGGGCAGGTACTGCATCGACAAATTAGAGGATCGAGGCTATTATTATCACGATGATAATTGCGGTGGCCTGCTGCTGCTGCTGCGGTGGCCTCCTCCCCCTCACTCAATAATCTCGAAATCTCCACTTCATTATTTCTCGCTTTCAACGTCGTATTTCTTCCTTTTGCCTGCTGTATAGAGCACATTTTCCGTGCTTGACAACTGGCCAAAAGCAGAACGCTCGATTTCCACGAGAGCAGGAGAACAAAAAAAAAAAGTTATTTCGAGAGACACGACTCCCTCCCTCGCCCCGTCCTTATGCAGGAGCGCGCTGCTTGAGCAAAAGGGGCAAAAGAGGGCGCTCGTCGAAAGCTCCGCCGAGCAAATCGAGATTGAGCAAAAACGGCGATGCCCTCGCATCCCTTTTTATCATCTCGCGCTCTCTCTCTCTCTCTCTCTCTCTCTCTCCGGCTATAATTTTAGAGAGAGAGAGAGAGAGAGAGAGGAGAA
This sequence comes from Campopleginae sp. 14b, assembly GCA_030522525.1. NCBI lineage: Eukaryota > Metazoa > Arthropoda > Insecta > Hymenoptera > Ichneumonidae > Campopleginae sp. 14b. The sequence continues at coordinate 24,120 of JAPYYS010001725.1, forward strand.
GCACGTAGCAGTTTTTGGGCGACAGGCGACTCGGTGCAAGTCGCTGTGATGAAAGAATCCTCCGCACTTGCACTCCCCCTCGATCTCTCGACAAAGTGGAAGGAGAACAGGGGGCGGAGATTTGTAGAGTTCTTCATTTAGAGTCTCTCCATCTTTCATAGAGACCGCAAAACGAGGAGAGCATTGCGCAAACACCGTTATGGAGGTCTCATTTGTAACTGCATTCAAGAAGCGCACCTTCCATTGCTCTTCTTGTGTGTGTGTGTGTGTGTGTGTGTGTGTGTGTGTGTGTGTGCGTGTGTGTGTTTTTTCCCCTGTTGGTTCGCCTTGATACTATCACGTTCTTCATTCGTAGCAAGCACTAATATAATTCCTCGCAGCGGGCAAAGTTGTTTCTGCAACGGCGGAGGAAAAGCTTCGCTGCTGCGGCGAAAGGATGAGCAGAAAGATGCACCGGAAAATGGAACGAGATAACTCTCGACTTTTTCTCGTTATCGATTTTTCCACAGTATTTATAAATCAATTTACATTTTACAATGTAAGCCCCTGCTTCCGTGACGTTGGTACGGAAATGAAAAAAATGTCGGAGGAACACTCGACTCGAGTAACAAAGTATTATCGCGGAAAATAGCTACGAAATGTATGAGAAAAAATTGATAGGCGCGAGAACAAAGTTAAAAAGTTGGCTCGCACCCTCGAGTCCTCCGCTGCTGCTGCTGCTTCTCATCCGCGAATATATGGTAGGCTCACTCGGACAGCAGGATCTCTCGAGGACGAGGGAGATATTCGCCGAGAGACCCGGTTCTGCTCGACGAGAGCAAGAATATAGGTCAGTGTACAAGCTTGCAGGAGCAAAAGAGCATCGGTGTGTGCGAGGAGCAAAGGATATACGCGAGGGAACGCGTCCACGAGAGCTTGGCCAAGCTCTCGCCAAAAAGAATACACATTGCATTGTGTGTGTGTGTGTGTGTGTGTGAAAACGGTGCGGGAGAAAGAGAGAGAAATGGGAAGAAGAGCCTTGCTAACGGCCAAACGGGTTTTCGCTCCGACGTGCTCCAATCCTTTTTCCTTTTTTCAATCATTTTTCACTCCCAGATGCGCGAGTCGCATTTTCAACTACTTTTCATTGTTGCCCATGAATATATTGCGTATAACTCAACAAAAATAAACCAACTTGGTAAACTTTTTCGTTTTCTTGAAAATCTAATCGCAAATTGAATAATCAATTCTTTTGAGAATCGTTTTTATCCTCAAAAGGAATAATTTTATTGCAGAAATAAAATTTCATTCCATATTTTGACAGAATTTGTTTTGGTCCTCGAATTGGAGATGATTTTGAAAAAAAGAATTAAGCTTTTAATTGGCGAATTGAAAATATTCATAAAATTATCCGCGAGCTCCTCGATCTACAGATTTAATTTCAAAAGGCTTATGAGGAATTTAATGATTGTTAACGATCGCGGGAGAATTCAAGCGGTGTATCTATATAGAACTTTCGATAATGCGGAGGAAGAAAAAGAAAAAAAAGTGCAGGTTATAGGAGGACTAGAAAAATGAGCTGGTTTTGCCGAGCGTTGCTGCCCGATCTTGCCGTTAAAGTCCTGCCGTGTGTATACGCACCTGCCGAATTAGAGAACAAGCCAAAGTCAAAAGGCAAAAAAGAGAATAAAGAGAGGAGAAAAGATAGCGGCGGAGCAGGTCGTCCCCGCGGAGGAAGAGAGACCGCGAGGCCGAGAGGGTGAAAGTAAGAAGCCAAAGAATAAGGAGAAAAGTTGGGGTCGCGCGAGTACCGGAGCTCAAATTGGAGAATTATTCTTCTCGGAAGGAGCCACAAAATTCGGTCGGCGTTGCAGTCGCAAACCCGCGCGGACGAAACGACCGGCAGTACGATTAGATAGACGCGATCTCGTTTCTTTTTTTATTCCTTTGTACGCTCCTTTCGCTATTCGACGCTCCAGAACCTCGCAGAGGATCATTCTCCATTCTCAAACTATCCCTTATAGTTTCGAATTTTCATAACAGTCGTGAATTTTTGAATTTCAGACTGAAGAATCGTTCGCGCGTTTGAGTAAAAAATAAATAATCATCAAATGGTCGGGAAGAAAAAAATCTTTTTCCATCAATTTGTTTGGTAAATTGCAAAATCCATGAAAGTCAATGCTCAAAAGACGTTTGGCGGCTCGTTATGGATGCGTTACTCGCGTGCGTTATAAATGCGAGATATTAATCGGAGGCAGCAGCAGACTGCAAGGGTGCGCAAAGGTGTTGCTCGCTGAGTCTTGCAAATAATTATTAAATTGGAAGCGACTCGGTCGAGATATCCGTATGATCGCGATCTCAAAGTTAGCGGCTCTCGTCGTGTGTGCTTTTCGTGGAATAGCAGCTAGCGCGGTGCGCACGTTGACAGCTGCGAGACGAAAAGAAACGATCGGTACTTGATAGGAATAAATTGGATGACTTTTTGACAACAGCATTTCGATTTTGGATAATGAATAATGAAAAATGCGTGTCCGCGCGGCTATAGAAATGAGGCTCGTTATGGGAGGAGAGAAAAAATCCTCCGGGGCATTATTCGCCGAGGGATCGAATAAAACAGAGAAAGAGATGCGAAGGAATATTCGGTCCCGCACGAGGTTCCTAATTAACAAACCGCCGGCAAGTATTTAACCAAGGCCCCGTAGTCGCGCGCATGTGTATGAAATTGATGTTAATATAGGATGTAACACATAGTAAATGCACGAGGAGGAAAGTATTGTTGTGGTGCATTAGCGACGCAGTGGTTGCGGGTCCAGGTATAAAAGGTGAAAAGATATATAGAGGAGGCGAGATTCGGCGAGGCGAAGGATAAATAAAGAGGGAGAGAAAGAGAGAATCGCATAATCCGTTGGTCTAGACGATGTAGATTCTCTCTCGTTTCGCTCATGGTCCTTCAAAATGTTGGTGCTCTCTCGTGTTGGCGCGGCATCGGCCTCCGGCTTCGGCCTCTGGCTTCGGCTAAATCGAACTGCAGGTATACACCAACCAACTATATAATATATAACCAGTCTGGTATATAGAGCCGGCATAGCTCCGCCGCGGATACGAGCGAGTTATGTTGGGGGGTCCTCCTGATGCTCGGCGCGAGAGGCGGCCATAGAGGACTCTCCTCGTCAGGTAAATCAAACAGGTACATAGCCAACAACAGTGAGAAAGATCGAGAAAAAAGGAATAAGGAAATATAAAAGGAATAGAAGAGAGTTCTTCGTCTTTCCTTCTCCTGCGCCCCCCCTTTCTCTCGCACCAACTTTTGCCAAAATGTCGGCCGCCGTCGCCGTCGCCGTCGCCATTCGAGAGGCGGCATTCAAACGGTTTGCCGAATAATTTTTCAACAATCGGAACATAAAAATATATTTTTCGTTAATCTCTGCGTTCCAAAGAGCCATTACATAATAAACTGTCGGTCCATGTAAACTGGAGCGACTGGAACGTCGCTCGCCGGCATGACTTGGCACCCACCGAAAGGATCCCACGATGCACTCGCGGTAAAACATTCGATATATAATCTTAGTTATTTGCTTTCCGGAGCTTCCGGACACATTAGTCATTAAATGACTCATTAACGCGTAATAGTAAATATTTCTCGCAGGGCAAATCAAGTTGCACGGAGTTGAGATGAAATTTTGATGGCAAAAATGATAGAGGAAATAAATTTGGTACGAAAGCCGAGAATGGAAAATGCCGAGAATATGAACCTGATCCTGCTGCGTGGCCATAGTGACTCTTCAACTATTTCAAGTTTTTGCGTTAATCCCTGCGGAGCGTTGTGGCCTCGTAACGATGGCCTTTTATTGTTCTTTTGGCTGTTGCAAAGAATTCACTTGAAAGGCAAAAGAAAAATGAAGGTACAGCGGAGGTAGCCCGGCAATGACGCCTGTGGGATATGCACTTGTCTCGAGAGACGTTTCGGTCGCGTTCTTGCTCCCTCTCGCTCTTGTTCCGGCTCTTTTGCCATTCTCTTAGAAGGAACGATGTTGTTGTTTTTTTCTTCCTTTTGTGCGAGAATGAGACGCGGCTGATTGGTCGAATTTTATCTCACTCTCCTTTGTATATTCTTCGTGAAGCGAGAAAGGTCCTTTTTACATGGCGCGGCGATGAGGAGCGATGATGGCGAGCGAGCGAGGAGGTGCCAGCCAGCCAGCCAGCCAGCCAGCCAGCCAGCCAGCCAGCCAGCCAGCCAGCCAGCAAGAACGGAGAAGAGATGACTCTTTCTCCGTCCTCGTCTCTCTCCCTTTGCTCGCTGCTGCTTACGCATACACAGATCCTTGGGAGCAGCATGGTTTATCATCGAAATCTCGTTTTAGTCTCTGGTCTCTCTCTCGCTCCTTCGAGGCTCCTGTAAAACAAACGAAATATCTTTTCGGACGTACCTGAACTCGTTCACTTTTTCTCTCTCCCTACTACACACATGATGCAGCGCCGCCCTCTTTCCCCTCTCGGCGTTTCTCAGGACACTCTCCTGGCGTATCCTTGAATCCTTCTTCCTACCCCGGCCAAGATTCCTCCTCGCTCTCGGAAGACCGAGCAAAAGAGTTTTATTATTGCACTTTTCGTCCGAGAAAGATTTCTCTCGGAATTCGTCAATTTCATATCGACTTTCGAATCGATTTAACATATACGGCACACAACCAATTTATCCTTCCAGCACGAAAAATATATTTCGATATATTTGCCGCCGTGTCGCATAATGATATTTTTCTCTGCGTGCATTTGGCCTTTATGAGGCTGGAGGTTAAATGCAGCAGCTGCTGTTCATATGGGAGCTGCTGGCGCGGACAAGAGTGGTTGCGAGACATTGAGCGAAAGTCGTTTCCGCGCGTTGCCTCGAGGAGGTCGAGGTATTGAGCTAGTAGAGAAGAAATGGCGTAGAGGAAGCAGGAGTGAAAAAAGTAGCCGAGTTTGGGAGCAATTTGGCGGTCAGTAACGAAGGGCCTGATGCGAAAACAAAGGATCGCGACGTCGTGGTCGCGCCCGGCAATAGTTGCATTATTCATGCGTCTTTCTAGCAGCAGCGAAGGGAGCGTAGGGAAGCAGCGCGACTCGCTCGTTATGCGGTAAGCCTTTGCCCCCCCCCCCCCCCCCCCCCTCCCCCCACACTCTATAATCAATCACCCCCCCAAACCCCGCCCAACGCACCACCGCAGCCTCCACGCCACCC
>JAPYYS010001726.1:0-14338 GCA_030522525.1 Campopleginae sp. 14b
ATGAGCGAATGAAGGACAGAGAGAGAGAGAGAGAGAGAGAGGAAAAGGGAGGAGTTGAGACTTTGTTCGATGCCGAGGTCCCATCACTCCGCTCGTTCCACTCTAACTTTGCGAATGTCAGCGTATAATTGAAAAAAAAGGAAAAAGAAAAAGGAACAGTGGATAAAAAAAAAAAGAAAATAAACAGAAATATCCGTTGTACGATACGTCGTACAAGCGAGTCAGTGAAAAAGATTAGCATAGGCTTAAACTGCTGTATGTACGAGGCATTTCATCGATCTGTTTGCACGAAGGCTCTACCCACACATACGAGCACATACAGCGACTTGCCAATGCTTTCTTTAGTATTTTCCTTTGTCCCTTTTAACTTTAGCAAGCCTCATGTATCTCGAAAACCTGTAATTACATTGTCTCTCCCTTTTATTGTTCCTCGCATGATTTTGCTCAAACAAAGGCCCGAGCCTCAGGACGACACAAAGATTTTGATACTTTAGAATTTTATTTATTCCACGCAAGCCCTTAGATCGAGAGATTCGATATTTTCAAAATTTCCGTAACTTCGGCCAATTTTTCGTATTCGAAGAACGTTAATTGTTGAAAAATTCAGTTTCTCGTATCGAGGGATTCGAATACGTCGTGCCATTGAAATTAGTGCTAATTTGTCCGGACCAAGAACGTGGTTGGTTCTCGTCGGCCCTCGGTGTCCCTTTGCCTGGCCCTTGACACCCCCTTTGGTCGTGGCTCGCGCTGCTCGCCTTTGTCATCGGTGATTGGGAAGCCGCGACGCGGCTCTCATAGCTCGTTCTCTCTTGTCATTAATTGCATCGTGCTAGGAGGCCTCGACGAGCCCAGCGTTATCAATCGTTCCTATATACATACTCGGCACTGAGAGAATTGCGGCCTCTCCATGTGAAAATGTACGTGACACGACCACAGATATTCCCCCCCCCCCCTCCCTCTCTCTCTCTCTCTTTCTCTCTGAGCAGTGACGTGCACGTTTTTCCCACAAAACCCAAAATTCCTCTTATCCGAGGCTGTGCCAAAATTTCCAAAATATTTCGCGATAAATGGAGATGATTAATTATTAGTGTGGACAAATTATGATTTCATTAGGTTCGTGGATCTGAATCAGTCGATTGAATTTATCAATGACCTCGTTTCGTGGCAAAATTCGACGTTGGATAATTGCCAATCAATAAAATTCAATTATTTGCTTAAATATTCCGAATTATATTCAAAATTTGAATCGATCGATCGCAATGGAATTGAAAAAAAAACCACATTTTTTTATATTTCGACGAATCGGACTTTGAAATGTGGGCCAACTTGATTTTTCTCTCATTACTCAGATCCGATACTATTAATTCGATTGTTTCGAGTGATGGTGGTGGAAAAACTCCGAGTAAAAAGGAGGTGGGGCGAGAGAACCGAAAGGGAGCTCGCTCGTTCCGAGCTGTAATAAAATCTCCTCGTAATCCGCATCTCTGGAGTTTGTTATCATGATATTAATTCGCCTAAAGAGATATATATATATATATGAGAGCACGCACGAGCGGACTAATAATCACGAGGATTCATGGGGAGATTCAATAAATCTGAAACGCGATGTATTCTCGAGTGTGAAGGCTCAAGTATCGTCGAGTACGATTTGCCCTTGTTTGGCTATAGAGAGGTCATCGGAGAGACGAACGGAGAGATCGTCGAAAAACAAAATCTCAGTAAAAAAACAAAGGCATTCGAATTTTTTTTCTACTCACTCGTCGATGTCTTGTTCCGGCTACTCCGTACGTGTCACGTTCGGCGAAACTGCTCGAGAACTGGACGCTCAAGAAGATCCATTTTCGTTGCACCAAACACACACACCCAATAACTTTTCACTTGTTTCTTTCGCGTTTAAATGTCAATCCCGGAAAAAGAGATTTAATTCGATAATTCGACCGATTTTCACACAAACACACACGAATTCCCGGGACACATTCGTTTATCGTTTATCCATCGAGCTTTGGATGGGAATATTATTCGCGATGTGCACCAAATGCCCACACAAAAAGTTTTTCATTATTTACACGAGCAGTTTTTAATACGAAATTAAATGCGACTCGATTTTTGTATCGAATCTCGATCATCAAAAATATTAATCGCCCTCCAACGATTTGACCGCCCTCCAACGATTTGAAAGCGGAAAAAAAAAGAAAATTTCACGATTGATGCGCCTATATTCATTCATTTTTTTGTTTTTTTCTCTTTAAATATTTTGCTTGCGTCTTTGCCAAACGTATGTCAGCGTAAAGTTAATGCGTTACGAGGTTTGTGGTGCTTGCGACCGAGCACACACTTGGTTACTACGCGTGTCAAGTAAGCGTATGTGTGGTTGCCCGCTTGACTTCGATTCCCAATGGGCCGCGCGGGGCGCAGGAACTTTTCCCGCCTTTTTTAGCCGACACCTGCTTACGACGCCGCCGAGTTGGGGGAGTGGCGCGCGAGTCGCGCGTCCTGTGTTTTTGATTGTTGCATCAGTCGGCGAACCCGCGGGGTGCTCGCTTACACGCGTCTGTGTGCGAAATTACACACGAGTCTCGAAAACGTGATAATCCAATGATTTGTGGGAAAAAAACTTGATCGAAAAATTGTTTAAGACTTTTCGCGAGAAGGAATATTTTATACGGTCACTAATTAGACTTTTTTTCTCAATCGCGTTACTGCCGCGAGTGAAATGAAATGATAAAAGAGAAAGAAAAATTATCGGATTAAATTTTATTGATTATTATTATTGTTTTTTATTTGGAAAAATGAGGATTGACTTTTTATTTCTGTTCACCGGTTTAATATTTATTTTTATGTTTCTTTTTGGTCATTACCTTATTTTTATTCGATTTTTCGGAACAATTAATCGAACGGGAATTAGAAATGTTTTTATTCGTTCCATGAGGATAAAGGGGAAGCTCTTTTCATCGGGAAAATCTCGTTCAGTCAATTTGAACAGCATCGACGTATTACGTAGTGTCGAAAAAAACGACGGACCCTCGCGCGCCGGCGACCCCCAGCGGACTGTATAACTGTAGCTGCGTAGGGCAGCAGCAGGCTCGCGATTATCGCGCGCTCCCCCCCACCACCCCGCGCGGCCAAGCAGCTTCGCTGCTCGGCGCGCGTTGTCCGGCCGGGCATAACAACATTCTCTTCCCCCACTACCGCACGCGGCAGAGCCTTCGCGAGCGCGTGGAATGTAAACAAACCGATCGCGAGTTCTAAGAAATCAACGCCGATGGATGGAAAAATAAAATAAAGTGTTTGGAGTTTTCTGTGCGTACGAGCCGGCCAACAATTCTCGTGAGTAAAAAATCATTTCTGACGCGTCAGTATTATTAATTTCATATTTTTTTCATCACTAAATCTCTCGCTACGAAACGCGGACGTCGAGTCTCTTGATAGGCGAGGTAAAATGTTCCAGTCGAATGGTCAATGAGGTTACACCCTCTCGCATTACACACGTCGGTTGGCGTTGCAAGGCTTTCGAGCTCGATGGTCGAGAGAGAGAGAAAAAATTCTGCAGGTCGTGCTAATGACGGACTTTCTCGAGCGATCCTTCTTCGTCGCTCACGAACCTCGAAAATATTCTCTTTTTCTCGATTTCTCTTCATTTATTTAATTTCATTCGTGACTCGGGCTTGAATTTTTATTTTTATTTGAACTCTCGCACAAAAGGGATCGCGGGATGAGTATTGTTTGTGTCTAATTAAAACGAATCCGAAGCTTCGTTAAATTATCCATCAATTATTTTCGTTTTGAGGAAAATTCAGTGTTCCGACTTCTATTTTTTTTTTGGCATTTTGCATCTGCTTCCCGATACGAACAATCAGCTCACAAAAATTTTCTCCGGACAACAATCGGGTCCGGATTATTGTGAATTCATAGAATTTGCTTCACACTGATGAATTTTGCTGCCCACGCAAGCTTTTGGGCTCGCTGGAGAAAGGACGAGAGGCAAAGGGAAAGGGATGATTAATAACGTCTATACACGTAGACTCGTACGAAACGGTTGGATAGGAACGCGCACCATTGTGTGTGCGACGTCACGGGGTTCCGAGCATCTCTGGCTACTTGAAAGCGAACCACGACGATCTCCCTGTATCAGGAAACCAATAAAACACATTTATCATTGACAAAGGGCGAACGTTCTACACGGGATTGCATATTGCATCGCTATACCGTTGGTTTACGAAACCTTGATACACGTTAACGTACTTTCCCTACGATTCATTCAAGTCTCGACGATTTCTCAAACTCGCGATCCGGTCCAGAGGTCGGGACGCGGGAAAAACCTTTTTCCGCGAAATTAACGTGATAATTAGATCGGCCATCGTGTAATCGTTCGACGACCAAATTCTAGAATATTTTTATTTCCAAATTCAATACCAAGATTTATGTTATGATACTGTGTTCGAAAAAAAATTATTATTTAAAAAAAAATCGAAAATTTCAGATTATCGAAAATTTCGAAAAATCATAAAATCCAAACCGTTTGTCCGATTTCCCCCAAACTCAACACCAACCTTCCTATCACTATACTCTATTCATAAAAAAAAAAACAATGAGCAATAAATCTGAAAATTTGCGGAAATTGGAGCGTTGACACGATTTTTTGAAAATTTCAAAATGCTGGAAAATTCGTACTTTTCTAGCGATTCTAATAAAATTCTCAGAGAACGAAGGGCTCGTATTGATTAACATCTGTGCGTCCCATAACTTTCTCTATGAGGGAGCTAAATGCAAAATTGTTCGGAATTTTCAAAATAAATGAACGATTTTGAAATGGTGGAAATTTCTGGTGAATATTCAGTCGCGATGAGCGATCGTCAGTGCTGTGGAAACTTTTGATAAATGACGTTACGATATCGAGTGAATGTCGAGGTTGTCAGGAAGAATTAGCTTTTGAGCTCGAGTTTTCTCCTCGACTGGCTTCTCGCCCGCGAGGCCTTTATATGTATTATTATCCACTACGAGAATCCTTCTCGTAGTACATAATTCAGTAGCTCGTTCGTTGATTATGTGTTATTCATAGTTAGCCAAAAGTTGATTAATTCGTGCACAGTTGGGAGTTTAAGTTGATTCGGACAGTGTGCGATGTTTAGGGGGTTCTCAGTTAATGCTTGAATGGGCAACCGGGTGAGCTAATGTATCCAGACATGGCGTACGTATCGTCAGTGGTAACGATTTGTGTACAAATCGTACAGAGTGTCCGGAAAGTCGTCTCTTCCGGACGGAACGTCGCGAGGCTTCGAAATAATTCAGAAAAAAGTTTTTTGTATTTTTCTCTGTCGAGCAACGCTCTGGACGAAAAAAAAGGGTCATAGAACTTTTTAACCTTGAGATTTCGAGGCCCAGGCATTCCTACCATTTTGACAACGAATCCCGAACACCTTGTACACATATTTTTCGAGAAATGTCACAGCGAAGACAGCAACTCGCTTCTCTCGTGTATATTCGAAATTTCAACAGGCAAACGTTACGTGACCGTTCGTCGATGCAATTTTAGCCAAGCCTCGCACCAGGCCATTGTCATGGCTTGGCCATGCTCCTCATGCCTTGTACACATATATATATATAGCTCTCTATCTTTCGCATAGATATCAATTCGAGCTTCATGTACCGTGCTCCTCATACACCTCGTTTCTCTTCGGGCTCTACTCTATTTTATCCTTCGGTACACCACGCGCACAACCACTTCCTCTCGCTCTCTCGCTCTCAGTCTCGGTTTCTTCTTTCCTCTTGCTCTCTCGCTCCTTCCTTTTCAAATGTATCCAATTAAACGTTGCAACAGTTTCTATCTCTGCGTGGACATTTCCTCTTACCTTTTGTTCCTCCGAGTGTCAGTTAAATTACTCAATTCCGCTACTTTCTAGCTTTTCTCTTTTTCCCCCTACTCGGAGAATCCTCTTGGCACTAATTATCGAAAATTGTACACCCTCGGGATTGTTCTCCTTCTATACTATACTGAATAATCTCCCCGAACAACTCTCACCAAACTCTCATATATACTGACCCACCACACAGTCGCCAAACAAATTATTCATTTGCCAGGAATAATTTATTCCATATTCTCCCCCATTTTTATTTTCACTCATTGATATTCCGCATTAAGGAGGACGCCAACATACAACAATGCTGCCATGTTAAAAGCGAAGGAAAATTCGAAATAATTAATATTTGATGAAATTTCGTGAATAGACTTTTTAGTACTAAATATTAATGAAAAAATTTTTTAAGATTTTTCTTCTACAGAGTTTTCGAGTTACTGAACACTAGAATATTAAAATTTCATTAAATTCTCCTCGATTTATTTTTCTTTTCGAATAATTAATTTTTTTATTTTTCCTTAATCTGTCGCTTTTTTTTCAGTTATTAAAATTCCAGATATTTCAATATAAATGATTAATCATTAACGGTGAGGGAGAAAGGGTGGTTTATCCTTGTACGTGTCCAGAAAACCAAGCAATGTCTGTTCGTGCGTATATAGCCAAGTTGGACGATCGATCATTTTACGATAGAAGCGAAATAGAACGAACGCTCGTAACTACAGTTTGACACTTTGACATTCCTCGCCGATTCCAAATGATTTTTTTTCCCTCGAGCCAAAATGCACGTACAAATGAAATTTAATTTTTGCCTCCTTGACCTCACGTTCATGGGCAATGTCACAGATGTAGCTTTCGAATAATTCGTGGATTATTGTTTTTCCCTTTCCACTCATTTTCACTATGAATTACAATCCCAATAAAAAACGCAGAAATATTGCGCGAAAATTCTCAATGCCCTTCAATTATTTACCTCCCGATTGAATTACTACACGCTCTACTTGGCGAGCCAATCAAAATTCGTTCCATCATAAATTCGATTCCAACGACGACGCAAAAGAAATCGTATTTTTTTTTTTTTCGATCCTTGAGAAAACGAAAAATCATGAAAACAAATATTTTTTCCCTGAATTTCATGAATTCCCATGAAAAAAATGACGTGACTAAAAAAATTAAACAAAAATTTGGAAGAATAACAAAAAATCATATGTTTTTGTGAAAACTGCCACAAAAGTGCGATAAAAAATGTTGAGCTCCCTTTCATATTGCAGAAAATAAGGGAGAGAGAAAAAAGTGTTATATTGCTCGAACGACCCGCAAGTATTTTTATGCTCCAGATCGTAACTCGACATTTTTTATGTCGCTCAAATAACCGTCGAACTTTGAAGTAAATTGGGGCACCGACGAAAAATCGTGTGTTGGTTCGTACTATTTTTTTCACTCGTACAATCACACTCGCAGCTTTGCGTGTGTGCTCGTGTAGCTGCTGGTGACGTAAATAAATGTATCAACGTATTGCTTCGTGTCTCGAGCCACTTTTCGGAAAGTGTGGCTCGTAATTCGAGCGATAAACGATTGATAATTACAGGGCTTGTCAGGGAACAGGGTGGGAGGAGTTATTAGTCGAATAAAGCTGCGTGCCTCGTCTTCAGAAAATGAGAAAAATGTTCACCCTCCTCCGAACTCTACCATGCATTATGAGAATATAACTCAATCATATTTATTGCCGCCTCAAACTCTTATCGATATTTCGATACGAGACATTTTTATGAGAAATCCAAAGTTTCCAAATTTTGCTTCCTCATGCGAGGGGGAATTTTTTTTTTCCTTATTTCAATGTCAATGTGCGCAGAGTGTCCCAAAACATCGAAAAATCATATTTAGAAAAAATTTCTGGATGTGTGGCTGTATGCTATGGCACTGTAAAGTTCAAACGTTCATAACTCGAGAACGGTTTGACCTACAGGGCTCACATTTTGCACAGATGTTAGTCCATACGGGCTCTTCATTCTCTGATAATTTGGTTGGAATTGCTGGAAAAATACGGATTTTACGGAATTTTGAAATTTTCAAAAAATCCTGGCGACGCTCTAATTTCCACAAATTTTTAGATTTATTGCTAATTGTTTTTTTTATGAATAGAGTATCATAATAGGAAGGTTAGTATTGAATTTGGGGAAAATCGGTCGAACGGTTTAGATTTTATGATTTTTCGAATTTTAAGAAAATGTGCGAGATTTGTAAAAATATCGTTGAACCACATTTTTTTTCTTTTTCAACGAAAAATCCAGGAATTCCTTAATCCTCGGACCTGCCACAGAGACTCTCGAGGATCTTAATCTTACTGAATAACAAATTGGTATTAGGATTCGTGGCGTTAAGCCCTCGTGAACATGTGCACATTTTTACTCGTTGCTTCGTTCTCGTTTTCATGCGGCTGCATTTTCCTATTGTGGATTTACCAGTGAGCAGCAACTCCTCTTTACTAAATGCTAATTCTCACATGGATTGAAACACGAGTCTCACGGCCACTTGGACATTAGTACACTAGAAAATCTCGTGTCTCCCCCGTTTCCACTTTCTCGAGCTTTTTCCATATCTCCATACAAATGGAACACTCCTTGTATTTTACAACGCCCTCTGATGAAACGTCCACCCTCATGTGTCTCCCTGTATCCACGAATTTCGAGAATAAAGCATTTTACGAGTGCGGAATCCGAGGACTGTTGACGATTAATAAAAATCTACCGTACGATAGAATAAAAAACGCGAAATATTTATAGGATGAGATTTTTAAAAAAATAAGAGGAGCGAAAACAAAATTGCAAACATGTTTTTTTTTTATGCACTCAGGAAGCAATATAAATTTGTATATTCTCGGGGTTTTAAAGCCTGCGAAGGAACGCAAGAAAATAGTTTTCATGATAATTGAAAATAATGGAGACTCTCAAAATTTTGCTTTCTCATAGACGAACCTATGGGACGGTGAAATTTTTTATTTACAGATTTCAGTGTTAATGTGATTAAAATGTCCCAAAACGTCGAAAAATCATACCTAGAAAAAATGTCCCGATGTGTGTGTGTGTGTTATGGGACTGTAAAATTCAAACGTTCATAACTCGAGAACGGTTCGAGCTACAGGGCTCCCGTTTTGCGCAGATGTTAATCCATACGAGCCTTTCATTCTCTGATAATTTTGTTGGAATCTCTAGAAAAATACAAATTTTACGGAATTTTGAAATTTTCAAAAAATTGTCTCGACGCTCTAATTTCCACAAATTTTCAGATTTATTGCTCATTGTTTTTTTATGGATAGAGTATCATACCGAGAAGGTTGGTATTTAATTTGGAGTATATCGGTCCAACGGTTCAGATATTATGATTTTTTCAATTTCACAAAAAATAAGAGATTTTTGAAAAATCATCGAAATTAATTTCTACAAATTTAGTCAAATATTGTTGTACCAGTTTTCTCATTCCCATTTTAGTCTCTCCCTACTTTGTTCTATTTTTTTTCTTTCTTTCGACGCCTGTCGATAAGGGTTTTAAGTTTTCTTCATTATTCTCTGTGCAAACGATGGAAAGGTCGGAGCTGAGCCTTAAGGGATGAAGAACGGAAGAACGTTTATAAAGCCACTGCATGTATAAAAGGAACATAGTAATCCATTCTCCAGGAGGCCAGCTACGGCAATTGCCCCGATGCTTATCGGTGCCGGTAATCACCCCTATTAAGACTCCCCCCCCCCCCTCCCTCGCCCCTTCCTCGCTTCCTTACACTCTCGACCTCTCCTTTTCTCTCTCCAATCTTTTGTACTGCCTAGAATTATTAAACATCTGGCTTCTACCTCTCTCCACTATTTTCTCGAGACCTCAGCGTATTACTCGCAAAAGCACACTCTTTTCCTACCCAATTTGCATAACAATATCTCTATATCAATATTTTAGATCCGAGATCTCTAAATGGTCGATTCGTCATTCTCCGGACCCAGTAATCACTCTCATTCACGCCGACTTATCTTAATTAACTTTCCCTCTTTTTTCATTTCAAACAAATTACTATTTTGTCGCTTTTTTATTCGTGCTGAGTCGAGGTCATGGAAAGTTTTATGCATTCGCCTAAAAATCCCATCAAATTTTGTTTTTATTGGTTAATTCCATTCTTCGTTGATTCTCAATTTCCATTTATTTATCAAATTATTATTTATTATTTAATTTATGGGAAATTTTTTTTTTAATTACCATTCATGGGAAAGTGATGGTGGAAAAAATTGCACGTCCAATAAATCCTTATTATAATTGTCCTTTTTTTTTAAACAAATTTAAAACAAATTAATATTTTGTATTTTTTTTTTTATTCGTGGAAAGTTGAGATCGTGGAAAAATCTTGCGTATGGAAATAATTTCAATGAAATTTCAATTTTATAACATAAACTTTTTGGACAAAACTATGAAAATTCATGAAATTAATGGGGCAAAAAATTCCAAGCGGAATCATTTCAATTAATTGTCCTTTTTTTCAATTCCAAATAAATTTCGATTTTATAATATTTTGAATGGTGGTTGAGATTGTGGAAAAGTTTTCTGTACAGAAAACACTGACACGGTCCAATCAAGCTCGTCCATTCGAATTTCAATTTCGATCGATAAAATATTTTGAAAAATTACAAAATTTAATAAAAATTCATGCACCGAATGTGCGCATGAATTCCCGACAAAAAAAAATGCCCAATAAAAAAGCGACCCCGATGGTTTTTTTACGAATGTCTAATTTTCGGCAACCCTTTGAATCTTGATTTTTATTGGGGGATGAAATAAAAGGGAGAAGCGAGAGGATCTCGTGCGACGAGAACGTATGGCTTAAGGGGTGACAGTCAGTTTTGGTCAGACGGTTATTTCATTCTTTCCACATGGCGTTGTACGGTCAGGAGGATCGTTTTATATATATGTATGCTCGATATGGACACATGGAAGGGGCGGAGGAGGCTGCAGCTCGAGGATTACTCGAGTGACTGGTTAAGGTTTGTAGAAAAAGGTAAGAGCCCCAGGACGACGAGAGTGGAGAGTCTGAGCAAGTCGGAATTGCAGCCTCCCACATACGCGTCTTTTCCAACCGGGATAAGTTGGTTGCTTCGATGTTTTTTTGCCCTTCACGAGGTTTTATCCAAAGCTCGTACACGTAGGAAAAAAAAAATGAGAAAAAAACGTCGAAGGATCGTTCGGAATCTCCTCCAATCTCTCGCGTCTTTCAATCTGTCTCTGTCCTCGGCGTAACTTGTTTCGGAAGATCCAGTCATCCGCTCATTTCACGACCCAATTTCTGTAATACGATATCGTCTCCTCCTTCCCCTCGTTCCTTCCATTTTTATCATCCCCAAATAACAATCCCCCGGATAAATTTTTTTATTTTTATTTTTTATCAATTTTTCCTGCAAAAAGAACATTCCACGTTGGTTTATGATTTTTCTGGACTCTCTAATCGGAATATACCCTCAATCGTAGAAAACGCGACGAAGCTCGATGCCCGAGTGGTCGCGGGAGATTGAAAATTTCACCGGAACCGTTCGTCCTCGTAATTAGAAGCCCAAATCCCAAAAATAGGACGACCCAAGTTCATTGAATTATTCATCGACTTTCCTGCAGGATTCCTCGGCCCTGCTCCCTCTCAGAATCCATAAATAAATTCTGCTGCCTCCTTCCTAAGCCCAACAATCGCACGAGCCACTCAGGCCACGCGAAATCTCGTGAAAAAATCATTTTTTTCATCCCCTAATTCTCTATTTTTTTGCCTCACCCCCAATGACCATCCAGGAGGCATTTACACGTGGAAAGCTTCGTGGACGCCTCACCAAAGTGGATTTATCGTTGCCGTACCAAGCCGCTACTTTCTCCGAGATTTTCCCTCGCCTCTACCTCGTGAATGACAATCTCATCGTTGATGCGATCCTAAAACCACCCTTTCGTGTACTCCAGCCCATCCTCAAGCCTCAGACTATATCAACGCTTTCTCTACCTATATATTACTCTGTATTCAACCAGCTAACATGACCGTAACTCCCTTGGCATGCCAAAGAGCCACGACAGAGAGGGAGGACAGAATTCCCAGAGACGTTCATGAACAGGACAGGCTCGACAAACCCCCTCACTACGAAAAGTGGAAAGGGTGTCTGTCGAGCTTGGCAACCATCACAGACTCGTCCCTTCGCTTCAACTTTAACAACCTCATTCGCTTCCTCCTTCTCTCTAAATATCGTCCACCATTTTTGCCTCAAACTCAAAAAATAATTTTTTTTTCTCCAATTTCACGTAATCAAAATTTGTAGCCTTTGATGAGTCACAAAAATTTCTGACTCATCGAGTAAAAATTCGCCTCAGACTGTATCGCAGAAAATTCAACTTTTTTTTTAAAAATTTTAGTTAAAAAAAAATTGTAAGGATTTTAGGATAAAGCTCTCACGTGAAAAGCTGTTGAAAAATTCTACATAGACGCATTTTTTTATTCCTGTCTTGCTCGATATCTCGAGTAGATCGTCCGCGTTCTCTCGCATTCCAGCGGATGACCGAACTCGGGTTCATCCAGTGGGATTAATCATCCGGCGTGTGTGCCCAGGCGTTCATGCGAGCTTTCAAATCCCAGACTGCATACATCCCCCCACCCTCCTACCCTCTCTCTCTCTCTCTCTCTATGGCTCCGTTCTCTTTACCTTGGATCTCTCGTAGAATACACACTTGCTTCAGATACAAAAGTAGGCTAATATAGCTTAGAACTAAGTCATCATGCAGTTTAGTCCGAGCCAAGGGAAACGAGCTCTATAAACGATGCATCAATAAACATTATAAATGGAAAATATTTGCACGGGGGAATTCAGCGAAAACTAGATTGAAGTAAATTGGACAAATATTCTTTTAAAATATTGAAAATTTTGCTAGAAAGTAAAGAGTGTTTACTAAATTTTACACTATATTTTCATATATTTACAGAAATTAATGCGGTTGGACGAAATTTTGAATTTTTTTAAAATTCGAAAAATCATAAAATCTAAACCGTTTGACCGATTTTCACCAAATTTAATACCAACCTTCCTACTATGATACTCTATCCGTGAAAAAACAGTGAGCAATGAATCTGAAAATTTGCGGAAATTAGAGCGTCGAGACGATTTTTTGAAAATTTCAAAATTCCGTAAAATTTGTATTTTTCCACCGATTCCAACAAAATTCTCAGAGAATGAAAGGCTCGTATGGATTAACATCTGCGCAAAACGGGAGCCCTGTAGCTCGAACCGTTCTCGAGTTACGATCGTTTGAATTTTTCAGTGCCATCCGAAAAATTTTTCTAGATATGATTTTTCGATGTTTTCGGATATTTAGCGCCCAATGACATTGAAATCTAAGAAAAAAAATCCATGAGGAAGCAAATCTCCCATTCGGAGTCGTCGTCCATTGATTTAGTCAGTGCGTCAAGAAATGTCTCAAAGACCATAAACAATTTTTGCTCCGATAACTCGCCTCCTGATCTCGTAAGCTCAAACAAAAAATAGAAGCTTCCTGGCGACGAGCGAATCAATTGATCCTTGCATCTGCGTATATGATAAGTCTGAATAAAATTGCTTGTTGATGGAACGATGAATACGAGGGAAGGACCGAACGATGAAAAAAAATTGCTAAGAGGAATACGTAATATGGAAAGGGAGGGGGGGAGGGGCCCGTAAACCGAGAGAAATGCAAAGCATGTCTCGTATCGGGCATTCCGATTGAACCACGAAATATTCCAATTGCGCGAGATTAAACGGACCAGGCAATCACATTGGCAAGCGTCTGAGTGACGATTTTTTTGTTTTTTTATGAAAAAAATTAAATTATCAAAAATCGTCGACTCAGGAATTTCGTCCCGAACCAAAAATGATCGCCTTTCAGTTTTTTTATCATCCATTTTCCATTTTTTTCGGGGTCCATTTTACCCCCATGTTCCATTTTATTCCCCATCAGTTTTCTATAAATTTATACCAACTATGAAACACGTTGGTGAATAAATGAATATGTGATGAAGGAAATTCGCGATTGTAAATTTATATGCTCGTTATATCTCTGGGTATCTATTACCCCTGTAAAAAATAAAGTGTAGAAAAAAATTATCCCGAAAAATTCAATTCTCACCATCATTTACTAGACCCCACAAAAAGCAGTTTTTTGTAAAACTCTTCACTTAAGTTCAACTTACAGAAATTTATGGCTGATGCCCTCACTAAAATTATTACGTAATCATCACATTCACAAAATGTTGTTTATATACCTAAAATATACCTAGACATCAAAAGCCATGGAGAAATATACCGAGACAATGAAAACCATGGAGCCGTCAACCTGGCGAGCCAAAACTATAGAGAAAGATACCTAGACATCGAAAACCATGAAGCAATATACATAGACAACGAAAACTATGGAGACGTCGACCTAGACAACGAAAATCATGGAGCCGTCAACCTGGA
>JAPYYS010001727.1:0-14327 GCA_030522525.1 Campopleginae sp. 14b
TGATTATCAACGGAATTGTGGAAAAAAATGAGATCAATGGAGCGGACAACAATAACAAAAAATTTGCAGTCGAAGGATTTTTGGTGCCAAAAACCGGCGGTGTATTTTCGTACCCAGATTCGTCGCAGAAGTTTGGTTTTAAACAAATCTTAGAAGTGTCCAACGAAATAACTGTTGCTTCGATAGATGAAATCTCCTGTAAATGTTTCGGAATAATCACGAATAATGCTCGATATGCAGTTAATCTGCTACACGAGTAATGTCCTAAAAAAATGAATTAAACTCAACAATCGGAGGAAGAAATGCGGGCACGTGGCGAAAGATTGGCATACATCACTCTGCCAGTGTAGGCTCGCGATCGGGCACCGCGGGCTCCCGTGGGTCTACCGATATGCGCCTATAAATGCGCAGTTCCCAAAAATGCGGAATTTTGATGACAATGGCGGTCGGCAGATTAGCAACAAATTGGTGAATGCTTTTGATTTGTCATTTCTTTATGGTCTCGATTGACATATCACGCCACAATACGAGTCTCAGTCGTGCGAACACGGACATGCTTTTTCCGCATAATATCGGTGGCAACAAGGAATGACGACGACTGAACATTTATTTTATGAAAAATATCGAGGAAAATTACGTGAGAAAAAAAATTGACTAAATCTATCGTAATCTATGGAAATAGAAAATTTAGCTTCGTCATTTGAGTCGATAAGAACTCTTTTGCACGGTTTGCCTCATTGAGCAGTCGCGTTAATATTAAACCGAGTTGTCAAGGGTCTCGGTTTTACTGTCATTCCAAATCCTTCCGTTTCGAACATAATGCCGTTTTTTCCCCACTCTATTTTCTGTCATTCTCCCTATTTGTGAGTTCGATTCGATACTTGAGCTTCTTTTCTCCGGACTGCCGAACGCCTTACTCGATATATATAATATAAAATCCCGTGCGTCCAATTGTATCGATAAAATACTACAAAGTCAGATCTGCACGATCATGAGTTGGATATTACGTAATAAAAAGTCAATGTAGTCGTTCTCCTGAATTTATCACGAACTCCATTATTAAAGACAATATACTGTTCGTTATCTTTAATTTTTCTCTCGGCTTCAAGGCATCGTACGTGCGTGCATGCCACCCTATGCAGAGCAATTCTTTCATTAATTCGGTGGGATTTTTCTGAAGGCCACTTCACGGAGACTCAATTAAGAAAATGACGGTCACTCTTCTTGATAATTCGTGTCAATCTTACGACATTGACCAAGCAAGTAAATGGAGTTAACGAAACGTCTCTGGGAGCTACTTCCGAGCGTTTCATCTGAGAAGTACGTTTTGGATCGAGCGTAATTTTTTTCCTCAGCTGATACGTTTGAAGTACAGGATAAGAATCGTTGTAAGAACTTTAGTCATTACTTTTCACTTCGATTATCTCGTAACGGTCGGTTATCGAAAAGTTATTGGAAAGAAAAGAATATTCATTCGTCATATTTTATCTCCGCTACTCGACATCGGAGATATATTTATTTTCCATTTACAAAAACATGCGAATTTTATGTTTTATTGAACTTTTTTCGAATTGAGCATGGTCGGCTCTCTTGTAGAGAAAAACAAATTGCAGACAAATTTACTTATTGCTATGAGAGCGAGCAATGATAATATTGCAATCAACAGAAGAGCTGCGTAAACGTCTAGAAGCTCGATTTGCCACCATGTGAGGTCCAGGGCTGGCGAACGTAGAGCATTGCTTCCGTGTCTTATGACGTATTCCACCCAATAAATAGCCGTGTTCATGGAGCTCATCGGACGATCGAGAAACCTTTGTGAAAGTTTCTTGGCTTCGTTTCTTGAAAAAAAAAAAAAATGTTTTGGTCCATCGGTTTTTATTCAGAACGAATTTCGAGCACAAGCCTCGTATCCAACTTTTAAATCTTTCTCGTATTTCGCGCCAAGACCACAGACCTTCATACCGCTAAATGTAATTAAAAAATGAATACATTTTCTTTTCTTATTTTTTCCGTCTCTCGCTTCTTTTACACGTATACTCACTTATACTTTGGATTATGCAAAATCTCTTTGAGAGCAGTGTCCAATTTCTCTTCGGTTATTTCCTGCAACATTACCTTGACGGCAATATTTTTTCTCACAAACAGATCGACGTTTATGTATTGATCAGCAAACAGTGGCATTCCGATGATAGGGACAGCATAATGTATGGCCTCTTGTCCACCCATCAATCCACAATGGGAAAAGAAAGCTTTTACGTTTTTGTGCTCTTCGAATGCGTGAAAAATAAATGACAATAGAATTCCAGTAAATCTTACGATTTCCGATGAGCCTGAAGTTTGCGTCGACGCAATGACACGAAATGAAAGAAAAAAATTTAATCTGCCTCTTGCCTTTTTTTGGACCTCACGAATGGATTCGTGAAAAAAAAGGAACGAATCATTTTTTTATTTTTATTTATTTTTTCTCATTTCGTGGCATTGCGTCGATGCAAACTTCATGCTCATGATTCCGGCGCAATCCACATTCACATGAAGTTAAAAACTTACGAAGAACCTTGAATTGCGGTGCCCACACAAAAGTACGGAAGTTTTTGGGTAATCCGGGCGGCAGTTTTGTAGGATCGGGTATTTTCATCAGCACCCTTATCGGCGCGATTTTTGCGAACGACTTGTAGAATATTTCGAGAATCTCTTTAGGAAAAGTTTCGATCGTCACCATAGATCCGAAGGAAAAATAAACGAATCCGTCTTTGCTACGGTCCATCCACTCTTTGAGATCCTGCGAGCGTTTTTTTTTTCCATAAGCATTCACGCAACAAAAGAACAAATTTTTATTTCTCTATTTGTCGCGTTTCAAAGCGATTTTAATCTCTTGATAAAAAAATAAACGAGGAAAAAAATTTCAAGCGAATTTCGACAACCTCCGAGGTCTATGGTGATTGATTTTTCTACTATACTCTCCCATGGAAGAGAACAAATAGTTAATCAAGTTGATGATTATATTCTCCATTATCATTGAAAAAAAAAATGGGTTTCCAGATGGGGTTGTACGATTGTTTTCCTGCTCCTGTTATCGAGTTGTTTTATTTGGGTGATAGGGAGGAAGGAAAAACGAAGCTCGAGTATTTTACCGGAGGCACTTGAGTGCCGTCGTCCTGTATGTGTAATCCACCGACTTCGACGAGGCTGGGTGCAGAAGGCCGGGGACCGTTCAAAGCCGGATGAGAATTTGTGAGAATTAAAGCGACAGACCTCTCGATTGTTCGAATATCCGGAGTATCACTTCCAAAATATTTTCTCATTGTAGCGGTCTGAGCTTCGGTATAATACTGAAATGTGAGATCGCTCCCGATCGAGTGAACCGTGTTACACAATCTTTGCCAAAATGTCAGCGGTGCGACATAATTTATAAGATTGTTCGGCACGAATGCAAGATTCGGAGGATTTGCAATGATGCCGTTTGCCCAGGGATAAAGAGCTGCCGAGCTTAATGCTACTATTGGGACTTTCAAATGGTGACCGAAGGCTATGAAGCAATTGGCCCCAAAGATCTGAAATATTCAAAACAATTTTTTTTTTCGAAATCTGAGAAAAAAATGTTTCATGATGATGATTTTGATTTTTTGATTATATCCGTACGATTCTAGGGCGTGAACGAATTAACGATCATTTGCTTTCGATACTTTTTTGACAATATACTTGTTCTTTACCTCTGTCAAGACAAGATCATATGGTGGATCGGTTGGCGGATTTTGGATGAGCTCCACCATCTCAGGATCACCGAGACGCTCGCAAATTTTGTTGCCCATATCCGTAGCAACGAAATACGTAATATCCTTTTGTAAATTTTGAAACATATGAAAGCTCATATTGTTGACAACTTGCGGCTGATGGGGATCGACACGAATGATGTCCGTGTAGTTTGGATACGGTTTTTTTTGAGGGAATGTACTTATCACGTCAACTTGATGGCCTTTTCGTGCCAAGCCTTTCATCAAGGCTTCGAACATAGTGAAATGGCTTTTACCGTGAAAAGGAAAAACACCGAGGATTCGATAGCCCTCGGTACTTTGTGGTCCTATGATTAGTGCGCATGACAGTACCAAGAACGATAAACTTTTATTCATTTTTGTAAAACGTTTTTTTCACTTCTGATTGCGACAAAAAAAGCCTGAACACTTCTAACAAATTCACTACACTTCGCTTTAAATCGAAAAACAGAAAACACCGAATTAAGTGAACGCGTATAAAGTCCAGCCGCTTAATTGTTCCCGATATGGCTCGTTAGAGTAATAATCTATGTTGAATATGTAATGAACTCTGAGTCTCTCGTTATGGGTAATATTTATTATTTTGGAGTAAAATAGTTATGCTGAGTATGGTCGTAAGTCCAATTCATATGCAAGCTTTTCTGCAGTTCATCCTTGGTGCCGAATCATTATCTGTGCTCACGACGTAACTCTCGCGAACGACTGATGACAAGCTGATGCAGAAACTCTACGCAGAGCCTCCACTTCGCGGCAGTTATATATTAGTGCGCAAATGGGACAATCAGATTCAGAAACATATACCGAAGATTATATCTCACGGAGAAATAATAGGGGACTCAGCGAAACTATTTTAAGCTTTGAAATTTTCAGCACAATGAAATGGACAGTAATTATACGAAGTTCCATGATATTACTGACGGGCTCGTCCTCGAGTGGCTCGCGGCACAATCAGGAAATCATTATACACGAAAGGCTCCTGCAAAGTGGGGTGCCAAAGGACCTCGACATTTTTCTTCCCCTCATAACAACGAATTCGCACCCTTCTACTTTCCTCCGAGATTCTAGTCGCTGCATCTTTTCGGTTTCATGCCTCGACGTCGGTCTCTATCTCATCGCCTCCGGCTACTCGCAAGAGCCCGATAGTTTCTGATCGCACATCCCACATCTCGAGCTACGCACTAGTTCCCTTTTGTTTCTACCGCGAACGGAACTACGGCCGGACCAATTATACCTGAGACATCTAATGATTGTGTTTTTCGTTAGCAGCTAACCGGGAATTATTTCTGCACCGGGTTGCTCATCATAATGACCGACGAAAAAAAGCATAAGGAAATTGTGTAATATTTATTTTTAACTTTTATCTTGCAAATAGACTCGGTTGATAAAACACGAAAAGGCTAATTTGTTAGAAAATTTTTTGCGCCTCGTTCATTCATTCTCATTAATCAAGACACATGTTTCGCGGCAGACGCAGATGAGTGCTTGCGAGAATTTGCGCCTCTCAAGTTAACCAACGTCGTGATGAATTACTGTAAAGCATGGGAACGATTCAATACAATAACCGCCTCTCATAGGAAAAGCTAATTTTCGCAAAAGTGTTTATCAACACACATACTGGCGAGTGCTGTCGATAGCAACGCGAAAAAAAAACACACACACACACAATTTATTTGTCTTTTTATCTTTTTGGACCTTGTTTCCCGCGGCAGTGATGGCCGAACGTGAATAATCTCTTTATAACCTATCGGATTAGAGTCATTATGGCAATTATCTGAAACGCTAGACACACGAGCCTGGCCGTGTTGACATCTAAAACTTCAATCCTCCACCGATAAACATCGAGAGCAGGCGATATTCCTTATCCATTCGGTTCAATGAAAGGTCGGGAGGCTCGATCAGTCTCGAGAAATTTTTCTTTCTCATAACAAGAAATTATGAGAATTTTCCATCGTTGCATCTTTAAGGCTTTCTTTCCAAAGCTTTATTATTCGATCCGTTATCGCACAGGCCGTTCGATAGTAAATGCTCGAATGAATCTCAAAAACCAGGCATTCTGCGAAATCCTCTCGTGACAAAAAGAAAATTGAACGTTTTATAATTTTGCTCTCGAAAACTTTTCCTCCATCTTTCCCTATTTGGCAGAATTTGTTATTAAAAAAAAAGTTCATTTTTTGATACAGCGGACTTAGAGCATGAGAAGTGACCTTCCAAACCTCCCGTCTGAATGTTGTGATTGTTTCATCAAGTCAGCATATATTAATCACTTTTATTAGCATACGATCGTTATAAACAATACAATTAACAAATGATTATGTCATTTGGGTAGAAAATAACAATAGTCCAGATTATTTGAGCTTTAGCACGAGCATCATTGTATTCCATGAGCGACAGAATATTTGTTGTTACGAGTTTTATGATCTTGTCTTTATAATGTTTATTATCTGGATAGTATTTACCTCATAATTATTGCGATGCCGATAATTAATTATTGAGATATGAATAATGGCTAAATGAATAATAATTGTGGGTTATAATTATTCGGTTAGCGTCCATATCCAAGTTTCGATTTGTACGAATTAGAATTATTCATTCGCGAATGTAGTTGGTCGAAAAAGAATTGCGAAGTTCTCAGGATCTTCGTTCAACCATTATCAAGGCATTATGAAAAAACAAAAATTTGAGTTTTTTCTCTAACTATATCTCGAAAAATATTAACAATAGAGAAATAAGATTGAAATGAAAGTAATGGGGAATGTTATTTTCTACCTAAAAGATCTCAATCATTTTTACCGTATGCCGCACCGTTTGCGAGATATTGACAAAAACACATATTCCATCGTGACGGCTAACGCTTCCCCCACCCTCAGACGAAAATTTGATTTTACCTCCAGGGAGTGATCTTTGCAATGTCAAGGTCGAAAATTCTTGAACTAACAAACAAGATTCCATCATGTTGCGACATTTAATAAAAATACAATCTCGAAAGCGAATTAATCGTTTTTTTTTGCTGTATTGATTTTAGACTTGGTAATTGTTATTAACAGTCGTGCAATAAATCGCAGAAGAAGAAGGAGGAAGAATATCGTCGTGACTGCCATGAGCAACAGTAATAGGTAAACATCGAGTAGATCAATCTGCCACCACGTGAGATTTACTGCGGATGATCTGAGAGCCTGATCCCCACGTCTTCCTACAAATTCGATCCACCATATCGCTGTGTCCAACGGACTCATCGGACGGTCTCGAAATATCTGTGCAGTTTCCATCACGTTTTTCCTGTTTTAATTCGAATACAAAACCCCACAAGTTGTTGATTAATTAATGATTGGACGGTGATTCGTAGGGAATAAAAATTAATGGGAATAACGTACTTGTATATTGGATTATGAAGGACCTCGTTTAATGCATTGTCCAATTTCTCCTCAGTTATTTCTTGATGGTTCATCTTAATAGCAATCTTTTTTGAAACGTATAGATCGACGTTGGTGAATTGGTCGATAAAAAGTGGTATCCCGATCATTGGAACACCGCAATAAATACTCTCTTGCGTGCCCATTAACCCGCCGTGCGTTATAAACGCTTTGATATTTTTGTGACCTGTTTGTTTGCGAAAGAAAAATTTATATTTTTTACGAATAAAAATTCATAAAAAATCCATACGGACGATAAAATTTGTCAAAACTTACAGAGAACCTGGAATTGCGGCGCCCATTTAGAGGTCCGTATATTTGTCGGCATTACAGATGGCAACTTCGTGGGGTCGGCTATTTTGATAAGAACTCTCATCGGAGCTAATTTTTCTAACGATTTGAACATTGCTTGAAGAATTTTCGTCGGAAAAGTTTCGAGAGTCACCATCGAGCCGAATGAGAAGTAAACAAAACCGTCTTTGCTGCTATCCATCCAAGCTTTTAGGTCCTGCAAGCATTTGAACTCAGAACTTCCCTCTATCCAGAAACACATTGAAATTTATCCTGGGGCATAAATAATTGGACTTTCTATGACACAGTTTACTTTGCCTACCCACGAAAACTCGCTGGTCGCTGAAATCCACACTATCGGTATGTGGGACCGACGTTTTTGTTTTATCTAATAATAACATCGCAACAAATGCAACTAGTTAAGTTTCATTGTGGTCGAATTAAATCACTAAATTCCGGACCAGCAAGAGAATTGATTAAATGAGCCAAAAAAAGAATTAATTCAAAGTTATTATATGAGCCTGAAGTTTGCATCGACGCAATGCCACGAAATGAAAAAAAATGATTTGTCACTCTTTTTTCGATTTTTTTTTCTTGAGTGACAAGTCATTTTTTTTTCATTCCGTGGCATTGCGTCGATGCAAACTTCAGGCTCATGTTATTATTGCAATCAGGGAAACATTAAAACTACCCCCATGGAGAATAAAGGGGAATGCTTCATTTTTAGAAATTCATGCAAAGTGACCCAATTAAACAAATATTATTGATTCTTTGCGATTATTCAGAGATCATGCCAATTTTAACTCCAACAATAACCTCCGGGATGGGTGGTTGAGTATTTCTTTATGGAATCGGTAGACCCGTCGATTTATCGCGATTGATACCTTTGGTAGGTCGTTCTCCTCATTGCGAATGTGGAGTCCTGCAACTTCAACCAACGCTGATGTAATCGGCCTGCCACCGTTCAGGGAAATATGAGTATTGACCAAAACCAGAGCAACGTTACGCTCCATCTCTGCTAGACTTGGTACATCATTGCCAAAGTATTTCTTTACTGTTTCGTCCTGTTCTTGAGTTAGATAACGAAAGTATGCAACGTTCATCCCTGAATATACCGTGTTCCAGAATCTCTGCCAGAAATTCATGGGTGGAGCGTAATCCAGAAAATTGTTCGGCATAAAAGCAAAATTCTGTGGATTTGCGATAATTGGATTCAACCATGGGTATAGATTGGCCGAACTGATGCCCACTGTTGGAATTTTAAGATGATGTCCTACAGCTATGTAGCAATTGGTAGTGAAGAACTGAAATCAGTTGATTGAGCGATCGAAAAGTTGAAACATTGCCACAAGGTCTCTCATAAAAAAATTCTTTCAAAAACATTCGTGTGCGTGTCTGTGTGTATTTTTCTCGCAATTAGCAAGAATCTAATGATTTGTATAACCCCTACCACATTGAATCGTTTCATCAGAACGAACTATTACTTGTCAAGTGGCCAGAACTTGGGTAAAAATGTGCTTATCGCGTTTCTGTGCAAGAAATAAAATTCAAATATGAAAAAACGGCTATTCGTACTCCTGAATCTGAATTTTATTCACTTTACCGATAATTTCGTTTCATTTGCGTTGAAAATGCCGCAGGATCTAGCTGAGTAACAACAAAACGAGTTTGTAAAAGACGAGACTCCAAAAGTTGTGCCGTGTATCTCGAATCGAGTTTTGGCGCAAGCCCTCGAGTGGTTTGTAAAAGAATTCTTGCCATCGAACGATCGTCTCGAATATGGAATCAATATGGATGTGGCCCAGAAAGTGCTCGAAATATGATTGAATCGTGGATACTCATCATTCGGTTATTTGTGACATAATAAACTTTGTAGAATGCAAAAGTGGACAATATTGATTGTTTCGGCTGCCGATTAGGATTTGATGAGCCTGAAGTCTGCATCGACGTAATGCCACGAAATAACAAAAAAAAAATAAATGATTTGTCACTTTTCGCCGATTTTTTATTCTTAATTTGACTCTTGCCTTTGTTTGAACTTGACGAATGGATTCGTAAAATGAAAAAGTGACGAATCATTTGTATTTTTTTAATTATTATTATTTTTTTATTTCGTGGCATTGCGTCGATGCAAACTTCAGGCTCACAGGATTCGAGAATCCTTAGAAATATGAATTTAAAATTTTCTCACTGCTGAAAGTAAATTACGTCAAAATTTTGGGCAATATTCTGAAAACTTGAATTAGTAAAATTGGTTTGTAAAATTCTCACCTCGGTAATCATTATATCGTAAGGGGGATCCGTCGGAGGATTACGACACAATTGAATTATTTTTGGGTGTCCTAGATTTCCGCAAACGCCGTTACCCGCGGTCGTAGATAAAAATTTGATTATATTTTTTCCCATGCGGACGAACTCGTCGTATGATAAACTATTCACGAGTGAAGGGAATGTCAACGGTAACTCAATGATATCCGTGTAATTTGGGTATGGTTTGTGTAAAGGATATGTACTGATGACGTCGACCTGATGTCCTTTACGAGCCAAGCCCTTCATCAGTGCCTCGAACATGATGAAGTGACTTTTAGCCGGTAGACCGAATAAACCAAGAATTCGGTAAGCATCACAATTTTGGCAATTGAAGATTGTTAAGGCGAAGAGTATCGATGCAACTATTATTTTCATTTTGGCGCTTTTTGTTTCGTTATGTGATTGTCCTGGGTGTTCCAAATTTTTCCAATTTTCACCGCTGGATTCGAGGACGACGATAATTCATTCGATATCCGTAACCACGATCAGCAAATATTTGAGAATGCTTCTGACAAATGAATCCACTTCTACGCTGGTGCACAATAACCTCCAAATTTCGACTATTCAAATTTCCATCTCTCAGCTGTGTTGAAATTTTGATTCGTCCTCTTCAACGAAATCTTTAGTACTATCTTCGAATGGCGCTCCCAAATTGAGTTCGTACTGTTACTGAGTATACAATGCATGTAAATTAAAACTCATTTTTATCGCCCTTTTTATTCCTTCCTTGCAAATGAATGCGCGATAGATAGTCAGCAAGATAGGAAGGTGAACGGAAAAAATTACCACTTTTTGCTTCGACATTAAAATGCTCATATTCTCTTATTCCAAAGCTGACTGTGGGTTATCATTACTATTATTTCTTCTATACCCGACGATACTTCAGGCTGCTCTATATACAGATTTTTCACTGTGACTCCCCTCAGTGCTATCTATGGTTTTGCACACCGAACGACACCCTGATACTGTGACAGCTTACTGGACAATCCGTCGTTGATAACATTCGTAGAACATGGGAACGGATTCTTTTGGCTATGAAAAAAATATTTGCATCCTCGGTTCAGTTATTTGTCGTAGAATCCAGCGTGGTTACATTTTGTTTAAGTTAATAATGTATTCGAGCCATATCG
Source organism: Campopleginae sp. 14b (assembly GCA_030522525.1). Taxonomy (NCBI): domain Eukaryota; kingdom Metazoa; phylum Arthropoda; class Insecta; order Hymenoptera; family Ichneumonidae; species Campopleginae sp. 14b. Next base: position 10,912 of record JAPYYS010001727.1, read on the forward strand.
CTTATGAAAAATTTCATGGCCACAGTTTTTTCCATTCCAAATGAAAGCAAGAAGTAGATATATTTAGAGATATAAGCAGATATATTTATAAGAAAATTATTCATGCTTTTTGCCATTATTGGCAAAACTTATCACTTGGCTCCACTCGCTACTGCAGCAAAGCCCTTTCAAACATAGGGACAATGCAAATGCACACAATGCAAAAATTTTATCGTGGCAACGTTGCATTATACGTTGTGGATAGTGTCTGAGCTGTAAAAATAGAGCCTGCACATCACGAGGGCATTGTCAACTCGGTTTACCTGATTATTGCCAATCTTTACGGTGCTCGCGCAATTTCCACAAAATTTATGACTTTACGGAATAAATAACGAAACGGAGACGTAATGTGAAATAAAATGAAAGAATTCAAGGGCATGAAAAAAAAAACGGAAAAACTCTATGAGCCTGAAGTTTGCATCGATGCAAAGCCACGAAATGAGAAAAAATAAATAAAAATCATTCGTTCCTTTTTTATTTGACAAATCCATCGGTGAGGTCCAAAAAGGCAAGAGGCAGATTGAGGGAAAAAAATCGAAAAAAGCGACTAATCATTTTTTTTTCTCTCATTTCGTGGCATTACGTCGGTGCAAACTTCAGGCTCATAAAAATCTGTCCACTGGCTCGTTCTATAGACAAGGTCACAGGAAGAAATCGTGGTCCTGCAAGGTAAGAAATACCTTGAAGCCTGGAGCTTCGATCTAATAATTGGTTTTACGGTTTTCTGTCAATTTGGTGATTTTCTTTTCAGTAAACTTGGCTTGGCTGATTGGCAGACTTAGTTAAAAGGAAGGCTGAAATGAATATCTGACACGAAGCAGTAATTAAAAGGCTCGAGAGGAGTCACCGTGTCCACATTTAATATCACGATCTTTGAGAAAAAACCGGGGAAAAAACATGTACCACGAGTCTAGTAAAAGTCAAAGGCTATCTCATGTTTCCTTGTTTCTCATTGTCCGATCCTTCGTCTCAACACTCCTCTGCTCTCAGCTGAAGCTGCTGCGGCAAGAAGCATTTATCTCTTTTTTCCCAAGAGCAGCTTTCCGATAATGAACCCAATGGCGAAGAAAGCTTTTCCAGTGGTTAGGTCCGTCACGTTACTACCAGGTGCTGGCTCGGCCAGCCATCTCTTTACTTTTTCCTATCTTCTTTAAAAGCAATATAATCCTACTTGGGGCTAATCCTACCGAGAGCGGTCCCCCCGATATCAGATAACAAGTTATCATGCATTACTAAGATACAAGGACTTCGTTAATGATAATGATCGGATATAAAGTTAATTATTGATAAAATGGGAGAGGACGGAATTTTCATGAGAATTGCTGCATGAGAAATAATGGCTCCTTCCAGGAACGTGGAAATTTTCCTGCAAAACAAAAACGAACTCCAAGCACATTAAGAAGAAAAAAAAGAGGAAATAATTTTTCCACATTGCAACATTTTACTGACAACACATTCACTAAATTGGCGAGATAACGGGCCAGTTGCAAGCCAGCTGGTGCTCATACAGTTTGTATTGACGCAATGCTCATTAATGCTTGGCAAGCAAACACCATTTTGACTCTATTTTACTCGAGCATATAAACTTCGAAATTTCGGGGATATTCCAAGGGGTCAATCGATGTGCATTTCTGTTAACTCGAGTGCCGGCCTGAATTCGGTATTAATAGGGTTGCAAGGATGTTTCAGTGGAAAGCCTTTTATCGTGCGCGTTCCCGAAACGGTCAGGCAATGAATTTTTCACTAGCTCATCCCTGACGAACCTGAACTTATGGGATGAGGCATTGTGGTGGGGAATTATGTGTTTTTCTTCAAAATTGTATCGTTGTTCGTGTGTGCCTGAACCATTTTTTCGGCCAATGAACTGTTTAGGCGCAGCTCGAGCACCGATGGCTTTTCCAATAGGTCTCGATTGCCAGATTACAGTGGAAAGAGAATCCTCTAGAAGACGAATAAAACCCTACGGAGATGAGCCGATCCTCTACATTCGAGAGGTTTACATTGAGAGAGGTGAAGAGGACTAGTCTCTGGTTCTTGCAAATCGGTGTCTGAGTGCTCGAAGCTGTTACGATCAACCGCTCGGAAAATTGAGAAACTCCGACGTCCTATAACCTTAACCCGACCAATGTCTTCGTATAACATTCTCCATTGCATACTAATAAATATTATACGAGGACTGTTTGAGGCTCATCGTGAAAAACTAAATTTAAATCGTCATGGTTATTTTTAATGACTGTAATCATGGGCCAATGATTACGCTGTAGATCGTAAACTTGATGAGCAATTCCGTTGAACGCACCAAACGTAATCGTTAAATCAATTCTAAGTGGTATCGGATTCGACCCTTAATGAGAATGTTAGCGAGTTCGATATTCCGATATATTTACACAAGATAAATTGAGCAACTTCTACCGAGTACCTAGGAGCTCAGAGTACTGGTGGCATGCGGTTAGTACGTAGACGATGAAGTATGTTGTACCTGATACGTTCGAACTGTTAGTTACGAGTAACTATGTCGAATCAGATCCCTCTTGGTATGCGAGTAGCTGTGAACATGATGATAAGGGATGGATCATCAATATTAAACAAATTAGTTACTAATCCACAGTGAAAAATGATTAACACGTAGACCCAGTTGTGCTTTCGTAGAGGAAAACCTCAAGTTTCTGCTCATGAAGACAATTTCAAAATTCTATTCGTAACACGAATATTATGGCTCGAAAGAACCGAGAAACGTGTACGGCCTGCACACAACGAATCGTCGTCGATTTTTCAATGAATTACTTGCATTATTTTCTACTGTAAGCGTTATCGCAAACTCTGAGACACTCAGCAAGCTCCTCGAAATCGTGTCTGCCCTATGTCCCCCAATCTCAATCGTTCGTGCACTATCGTTTCCATTAATGAGTGTCATTTCAACTTGGCGTCCCTCGGCAAAGTAGGGGAAGAGATAAAAATGATTTTTTAAGGTTCATGTATAATAGTTATATGACAAATCACCCAGTATCGTATTTGAACCTATACTGGGAAAATCAATTGTCGAGAGACCGACACTGTATCCTGAGGTTGCGTACGAAACGACCTCCAAGGATGGGGACGTGAGTATATTACCTGTGAACTTCGAAATACTTCCTTGGACAATTAGTGAGTTTGAATGAGCCTGAAGTTTGCATCGACGCAATGCCACGGGATGAAAAAAAAAAAAAAAACATGATTCGTCACTTTTTTATTTGACGAATCCATTCGTGAGGTCCAAAAAAGGCAAGACGCAAGTTAAGAACAAAAAAAATCAGAAAAAAAAAGTGAAAAATCATTTTTTTTTTTTTTTTTTTTTTTTTTTTTTTTTTTTTTTCTTTTTTTTTTTTTTTCTTTTTTTT
>JAPYYS010001728.1:0-16576 GCA_030522525.1 Campopleginae sp. 14b
CCAACTCGTAACCGCGCTACTACCTACGGTCCGAGCCCACTCCGTGGCGACTCGGGGCCGATTACCTTGGCGTTCGATTCGATCTCGAATCGAATCCGCCTCCTCAGGCACAAGTCGTCAGATAACTCCTTCGGTGTCGTAAATATTCGCGGGATCGCTATTATTATTTCGTGTAAAAATGTGTTGCGATTTTTCTTTGTAAATTCTACTTTTAATAAAACCAAATTGTCATCATTTTAAGCCTTTCGCGTTGCGTTTATTATTTGCCTGAGTTTTGTTAAACGACCTGTTACTCTTCCCAAAAGAATCACCCCCTCTGCCGTTTGTATCTCAGCTATCGAGCTGAGTAGCCGGACCGCCTCGGTCACCGTCGTTCCTCGCGTACCCCGGTCAATTAAGCCTGGTGAGAGTGGACAAATTAAAAGTCGAAATTATGTCGACGGTACTCTGTACCTGGAGCCCAGTCCACTCTCGCGACCGTTGGGAGTGCGCGAGGGGTGAGGTGAGCCAAGAAGGGACAAGATGGACCCTTTGGGGAAAATCTTCGTTACAGCTCAATAAAAGTGGCATCCCATTCCAACAACTGAACATCCACTTGCTAAACTACAAGTTGGAATACTTGTTCATTAGCTTTTTCCTGAACGACAAAAAATACCATCTCTCAAACCTATATGATCCCCCTAATAATTATGTAACTTTCCAACATTGGGGTAACCCTTTCAACCAAGTAATCGACAACTATGCTAATTTAATTGTTGGCGGAGACTTCAACGCCCAACACCAGCTGTGGGGTAGTGATCTTATACACCATTCCGGTAGGGCCCTCGCCAAGGCTATGGGCTCAGTAAATCTCACTATTGTTAACGATAGATCCTCCACTAGAATGCATATTGACCCCTGGGTAAAAAGTGTACCGGACCTTACTCTAATGTCTTCGGACATTCTGACTTCTATTAGTTGGTCTATCTTCCCAGACGCTATGGAGAGCGATCACTCTCCCATCCAAATTACTATTACAATCTTAGTCCTGAACTGGGAAAAAGTTTGTCCAAGATTCTCTCTTCAAAGGGTAGACGGGCTATTTTTTTCGAACACTAATGGAAGAATCGCACCCTCCTCTAAACGTCTCTCGGAAAAGGCCAATCACAAAGCTCCTACTCCAGCCCCATGGTGGTCGGGGAAATAAGAGCCTGCCAGAAGCCCTACCTTTCCTCTCCATCAGACGCTGCTTGTCAACGATATCTTGATGGATGCTCGAGCGCAAAAAAAAATTCGAAAAATGCACAATCTGAAAGCTTTAAAGCCGCCTGTTCTACAATAAATCCACAAATGGATAGTGGCAAGACTTGGTCCATAATTAAATCGTTTAAGAGAAGGTTCAACTCGGTTCCCTCTGTCTCAGGATTCCCCAAGGAAGATCCACTCATACTGCAAACTATAGAACAAATAGCCCCGGTTTCCATCGTGGAATCTACTCCCCTTCTCCCATTGAATCAGAACGTTCTACGATTCCTAGATCTAGCTAAAGAAATAACTCTCAACGAAGTAGAATTATCGCTTAGAAAACAAAAAAAGGCTGCAAATTGAAATTTGCAAATTGCTCCCTCAAGATGCTCAAGATGCACGGTGCTCAAGGTGCACGGTGCTTAAGATGCACGGTGATCAAGATGCACGGTGCTCAAGATGCGCGATGCTCAAGATGCACGATGCTCAAGCTTCCTCTATGAGGTGCTACTTGATTTTGGATCACTCTCACTTAACAAACACCAAGAATTCGTGAAACAAATTGTAAATATGAACAATTTTTGACAAACTTTATACCGTGATATATACGAAAAATTTGTTATGGTTGTACTTGGTAATATCTTTTTTCAATTTTTCTTATGAGATGCGTGTTGGTTTACCTTCTTGTGATGCATCTCGAAAACAAAGGTGTTTCAAATAACATATGAAGATTCCCAACAGATTCATCATAAGCCTGTATTCCCAGTGGGTTTTGAAATATAAGTCTGCTTTTCAGGCTTGATTAATAAATGACAACACTATGCGCCCGTTCCGAAAGAAGCACTAAATACTGACAGTACTGCTCTTGCGTTCCGAAATTGTTTTCAGCATGCTATGCACAGCCGAAAATGGCGACCTATTCAGCAGAAGTAGCGCCTCAGAAGGTGAGTGATCAGTTACTATGTCGCCACCGTGAGTGCGAGAGAGATAGCTGCAATTTTCCGAATCAAATTATAGGCAGATTTATAAAAATCGAGCTCATATAGATTTTGCGAATGGAAAATTTGAAACTCGATAAATACGTTGAAATTTCATTTAAAACGCTGCTAATTGCTGCCTCAAGTTTTAGCAAGATGCTGAAAGATTTCTCTATGAGGAAGCCAAAGTAAAATAGCACCTCAGAGAGGAACCGTGAGCATCGCGCATGTTGAGCACTATACATCTTGATCGCTATGCATCTTGGGCATCGCGCATCTTGAGCACCGTGCATCTCGATCACCGTGCATCTTAAGCACCGTGTACCTTGAGCATCTTGAAGAAGCAATTTGCAGCCTTCTTTTGTATATCATGAAAAATAACGTGCATCTTGATGACCGTGCATCGTGAGCACCGTGCAACTTGAGAATCTTGAGGAAGCAACTGGCAAATTTCAATTTGCAGTCTTTTTTTGTACACCATTAAATCATCTATCTTTCCAATCTATTTTTACGAACTTTCATCTCTTTGTTCAAATCCATGAGGAAATTTTATTACTCAGTAGTCAAGACCTGCCAAACGATGATACTTTTGCGTCTATAGTATCGACAATATTAATATGTAAGTATTTATTCTTCTGGAAAAGGTAGTAACATATTTTCATTAATAATTCTCATGCAGTGCCTACGCATTTGTTGATTATCTGTTGAATACTTTATATTGGATGGGTCATGTCCAAAAGCTATAGCAAATGCTACTGAATATAATGCACAAGAGCTAAAGTCAGGTTGTTTAGTAACCTTTTCAAAAGTAATATTATTCGGTGTTAGATTAGGATATCGCCTTTTGATATACGTTCGTTCGATCATTGCTAGATTAGTATATGTGTGCGTTTCCAATTATAAACCATCGTATATATGCAATTTAACACCATCAAAGTAGATACAATGCCAGTGTCCACCGATTAACTGCCCTCCGACAATTTGAATATCGGGAGTGAATATTGGATTCACAAAATGTAAACCTTGAATAAAAAATACATCTAGCGGTGGAAATGCGGTATTATTTCTTATTATATTCAAAATTATATTCAATGGCCGGTCATCGAGCCACGAATCTTTTTCTAAAACATTTTCCTCTACGGTTTGTGGTTCTTTTAATGCGTATGCTTTATTCATTGTTTCACTTTCGTTGCGTGTTTTTTTATGAGAATTTGCCATTATTGACGTATTTAGATCATTAATATCAACGTTGATTATTGAACACTGTTCATCATCATTTTCAATTCCTTCGATGTCATTCTGATTATCTAATTTATTGAAGCTATCTTCTATAGTGGATCGATATTTTTCTGAATCATCTATTTGCGTATTCATATTTGTGGTCGATATTTCAGGCTAAATCGCTCGTTTAAAATGTAAGTTGTTTAAATGTTTTTCTAAAAATTCCCCAGTGTTTTACGAATCATAATTAAAATCACCTATGATAATCTTTTCTCTCCCCGATACTCCTTTCAAAATGTTGTCCAATTCGCGGGTAAACACTGTTCTATTTACTAATGGAGACTTATAGCCAGTTATAATTTCTAGACCATTTGCATGAACGTGAATTGAGTCAATATGGTGATGCTGTCCATTCATAGTTTTATTTATTTTTATATGACCATGGATTGATGCGTGCAACTTTTCTTATAAAGCATATTATTCTTTTTGTTGAACGGTTAATGTAATTATCAGAGCGAAAAATGATAACAAATCCATCGATAATCAAATGATCTGTTGATACGGTTTGTGATTCTAAAAAAATCAACAAGTCTGCTTGCCTATACCATCTATCACAGGTGATATTGATTATATTTTTTTCAAATAATCTTACGTTCTGATATATAATTTTCAATTTATCTCCGTGTATAACTTTCGTGTATTTGGTATATGATAATTTTAAATGGCTTTCACTTTTAAAACGTTCCATTTCTAACTCCAATGGATTATCTGAAGATGGTTTCTGTGATAGTTTAAAAGTACCGAGAATATACAATCCTGACAGTTTGGTCACTCTACTGATAGCTGCATAGTGACGATCATGTCATGTGCAAATTGTTTCTCAGGTCTATACAAACTTTTTCATACGTTTGACCTTGGCTTTTACGTACTGTTAAAGCTTCAGCAGGTGTTATTGGAAGTTGGAGTCTCACAATTTGGTATCCCATTTTTTTATTTGTCTTTGTTCCGAGAGGAACTAGTGATATCGGAACCAAATGCATTTCAATTGAACTGTCACTCATATACTTTATGAATGGTCTGCGTTGTTTGATACCAACATTATCATTTTTGAAGTCGAGCCATATTTTTATTGGTTCTTCCGTTCCAGGTTGAAACGTGATATATTTCAAAATACCACAAGCGCCATTAACTAGGCCACCTGTCAAGTCTATATTCTTAGCGATCATATATTTGATTCCAATTTTCAAAGTAATTTTGTGAGCCAAACCACCGCACTCAGTTCTTTTTTCATTTTTCAAGGATGTAAGTAATTTATTTCTTGTTTTGCTACTTACTTGTCCCTGAATTGAATCTTTTGCTTTTGATGGATAAGATATGTTATCTTGTGATTCAATTTTCAATTTTTTGTAACTATCAACTGCACACTTATCATAGTATAACCGTATTGTGTCACTTGGAACGAGTTTTTAAATAGTTCCCCTATCTAATTAATGCAATGTCACTATCAGTCATTATACCTTTAGCAAGGTTTTTGAGAGCGACTGTGAAAGTATCATCTTCTTTTTGTGGCATTAATTCCATCAACTCAAAAAATTAAAATTCTTCCCATAAAGCGTTTCCAGAAAAAATACTCAACATTGAAGATTTTGGTCCGAGGTATACAGACGGATTCATAACCGGCGGTAGTTGATAAAGGTCACCGACTACAAGTACAGATACTCCACCAAAACTTCTATCACGTCCCATTATTTGCCTCAATCTTGTATCGATACGGTTGAACATGGTACTACGTACCATTGATATTGCGTCGATAATGAATCATTTCAATCCAAATAAACTTTCTCTAATCGTATTTGCCACGTCAGCTGATAGTTCGGGCATCTGCCCACCGTATTGTGTTATTGGTAAAGCAAAAGCAGTATGCAATGTAACACCGCCAATCAAGAAAGCTGCTTTTCCTAAAGGTGCACATAATAATATTTTGATTTAGTTGTTTTTATCTCCGGGTGATGCATGAGTTATTGATAAATGGTGTTGATTACCGTGCTTTTTCCAACACCAGCTGACCCACTCATGTAAAATCGAATCGGCATGTTGCTAGTTTTGAACCAATTCAGAATATGCATCACGATATCTCTTTGTTTCCCATTTAATGCACGGAGGGAGTCCATCATTTCATCTTTTGTTATCTTTAGTGGACTACTTAATTTTCTTTCATTTTTCTTCGGGTAATCGTCTACACCGCCTTGTCCGAATATATCCATTTCCTGATCTTTCCCAATTTCATTTTTGATGAACGATTCCACTTTTCTTCTTCAATATCTTGTTGGTCATGTTGCGCTTCAGATAATACGTTATCGATTTCTGCATCACCTATCACAGAAAATTTTTTCCGATTGTCTTCAACTGTACGAATATTTACTTGATAAAGTGTTTCACAGTCTTGAGTCTCGATATCTACTATTTTCTTTTCAAATGGGAGAAAGAGTAGAACTTGTTCTCTGAAACTATTACATCGGTCTTCCGCTTACTTATAACGCCGAAATCTGATGATTTTATATTTTTTTCTTTTTCTAATTTCTTTTTCCTCATAATATTCGTCATCATTTTCACGTCTAAGTTTATAATTTTTAATTCCGTAATTTGCCGCATAACCAGCAAGACAAACATCAATCAAATGAGGACTTCGATTTTCATATTTTTCAATAAGATTTTCATAGAATATATCTATAGAATCGTCATTCATACATTCTAAATCTTTTAAAGAATGTAACATTCGAACATGTTCTTTTTGCGGAGCAGTATTAATATAAACAACAGCTCTACTACATATTGTAAGAGGTAACCCGAGAACGTGATAAACCGCTTCTTGCGCTGACAAAGTATTACCGTTTATGAAAACGTTAGCGATATTTCTAAATTTTTGTCTTATACTCAAATTTTCATTTTTTAAATTCTTTGCTGCTTTTCGCAACAGTCGCGATAATCCTGCATCTATTTCAGTAACGTAATTGATTATGTATGAAGCACAACTATATGGTTCTAAAACAAATTAGATATCCATATTTGATTCGAGGAGAGTTAAATCGGTTTTATTGTATGCATTTATAGCCACTTCGGTGCTCTGTCCTTTTAAGAATATTTTAGTCCTTGATAACGTACTTCTAATAGTACGAATGTAATTGCTTTGTTCCATTTTTAACTGGATCAATATGTCTTCAAAAGATACAAGTTTGTTAGTATTGAAAAATTCAAGCATCAGATTTTTTATTTTTTTTAGATTCATTTTATCATCTTTAGTACCTCCATTTTTATCCAATGGTTTAAGAATCATTGTCTTTCGCATTACATATATCAGAATGTTAAATCGGCACGAAACTTTATTTTTCCTCCCTTTGTAACATGTCGGCTTGTGTTTATGCATTTGTAATCGAATTAATGGATTTTTGTGATCGTATGCACACGAAATACGTTGATCTATCCATTGTATTAATTGTTCATTCGAGTCGTTACTTTCTTCATCATAAACTGGAGCATCTTTGCAATATACAAAATTGTGCGTGTGAACTGAACCAGTCAGAACCTCTTGCTTGAGATTCTCTTCCTTGAAATGAATCAACAACATAGTTTTCTCCGGAAGGGCCATGTTTGTTCTCTAGTGGAGACATTATTTGTTTAAATCTTTCTTCTATATATCTGACACATGTAACAGGATCATCTCTTATCAATTTATTTTTCTCGCATACGTTCAAATTTATCGCTTCTAATGTGGTAATATTTTTATTGTATCTTATTTTGAACAAAATTTTAAATGAATCTGAATTTTCATGCTGTGATGTAGAAAGTGTAATAAAGAATTTTGGAATTCCGCATTGTCTGATCATGCCAAGTAAATGCTTTTTTTTTTATCTTCCCAATATGATGGTGACGATCTAACTTGTTTAAAAAATCTGAAACCATCGTCGTGGCGAATAGAATCGTTTGAAAAATGCCCGTTTCTAATTTGCTCTACTGTCAGATTCTCATTTTGATTTACTCGTCTCAAGCAAATATTTATAAAAATGATCGATCCGTCAATCGTTACGACGAAAATCATATAAATCATGCCTCATAAATTTTGCCTCTTCGAAATCGAGAAAAAGCCTATTAGTTTCACAATAATTTTGATGGTATTCAACTGTATATAAAGCGAAACGTGTGGTTACCGCGTTCAACGTGCAAATAGATTTATAAAATACCTGTGTTTTCAATTTTAAAGTCATTAGTCCAAAATATATTCTTATTTTTTATCGAAATCCGTAAAATTTTTGTTGTCAATTCTTCAGCGATCTTCATTAACTTATTCCTTTTGCGTTATCATCGTCGATATGAACGCTTGTTTCAATTTTCCATACGTCATATGATAGCCAGCACATCTTTTCTCCGTGACTTCTGAATATCATCTGTCAATTTATCCTCTCAATCCCGTTGGCATGACGAATCATGAATAAATTATGATCGATATAAAATAGTAGTATCGAGTTTGCTGTGCAAGGACTTGAACGAATTCGTATTGATAAATAAGTATACGCAATCGTATTGAAAATAAGTTTTAACCAAATATATGACAATCTAATAAGGAAAAATATTCGAAATAATTTTTTTTTTTTGTAATTTAAAATAAATTCGAACCGACAGCCATCAAATTAGGTCAGTATTTGGTTGGTCGAATGCTTAGCCATGCACTGGCTGGCTTATTTATAGTTAACCCCTTGAGCGGCAGAACCAATTCGCCTCATAGTGCCCAAAATGCGGGAAAAAAAATATTCAGATTGTTACGGAATTTAGTACTCGAAGGTTTTTGGGGTCGCTGATTACGAATCCGCTCTCAAAATTTCGAAATTCAAAATGGCGGATCCAATATGGCGGCCGAAAATAAAAAATTCATTTGAATCGGATAAAAACTGGTACTCGGACGGGGCAATTTTGAACAGTATTTGTGTTACATTTATTCACATATAAAGCTCTCTCTGTCGGTGAGTTACTCTAGTCACCTGTCACTTCGGTCTCTGGTTATTACACTCTTACTGCTGGAAAACTGCCGTTAGGCGTTTTGTTCCAGGTTTAAAGCATGCACTAAATTGCTTTGCACTTTCCCGAAACACTTCGCTGCCCTCGGAGTGCACTGCAACCAACTTATTGGGATCTTTAAGAATTCTTTTTCGTCGCTATCTGGCTATCGGCATCCATTATCAGCCTCTACGGTTCTTCGACGCATGCGTAGCCCGCGCTCACCTACGACTGATACTCCACACACTCTCACCGCAAATTTCTGACTATAATACATCCATGTTGTCACTGAGCATGGTTCACCACACCGCGCATGCTCATTTGATCTGAGCTTCAGCCAGCGCTCGATACCACGTGCTCTTACTGGTGTATATACGGCTGCCTGTGAACGATCATCTCCGAAATTCCCCGAAGCCAGCCGAGAGACCACAGCTGAAGCTCGCATCGTTGTCTACACACGCACACAAACCAACAGCACTATTCTGATCGACGCCTTCACAACTCTCACTCACCGGTATCTTCTACCCGTCGACAAGGATTCACACACACACACACTTAACATCGTAACAGGCAAGCGTATCTCTACTCCCAATACTTCTTATGATCGCGTCTTTCCGTCCAATACTATTTCGTTTTCTACCGAATCGTTATCGTGAGTACGTTCACTGAGCCTATGTCGGCTCAATGTTATAAATGCAAAAAGACAGTCGCCAAAACACCTGTCAACTGTCAAACCTGCAAAAAAGCTTTTCACCCGGGCTGCGCGGCAAGCTACGCACGTCTGACCACCGCGAGCTCTTGCTGTAAACTGAGAATCTCCTCTGTGTTAACATCTATGCAAACTAACACAATCATGAATCCGTCGGTAAACACAGGCGATTCTCATCGTGCCATGAACGATACTGACCCTATCTCGCCAAATGCTCAGAACAACCGCACATTATGTAGTATTCAAAACGCACCGAATAGTTTCGATGTACAAAGCACAACCAATGCAGTACGTAATAATATTGTCTCGATCGCTTCTCCAAATGCGTCTTCTAACGTCTCACAAGCTGAGCTCTCGGGAACGAATATCTCTTTACAAACCATTGTGTCCATGCTAGCCACCTCAAACGCCAACTTTGTCCAACTTGTCGAGGAGCAGAGACAAGCGACGGCTAACTCCGACGCTAACTTTGCAGCCTTTGCTGCTGAACAGCGAGCCGCAATCGCTAACATTAACAATGCGATCAGTATGATCCCTCAAATAGCGGAAACTGTTGCAGTAAATTCTGATCGAATTAGCGCGCTGGAAAGTGCTAACTCTCAGTTGAAAAGCGAAGTCGCAATGCTAAGAAAAACTCGGGACTTGAGCCAGACTCTACCTTACGAAATAATAATCAGAGGTTTCCCCCACGCTCTTCCGATCCTCCGCATGACCTTGTCGTCAAGGTCTTCAACACGCTAGGCATCGCTGATCTCGCGTCGCATATCGTTTCGACACGAATTGTTTAACGGAATAAACCATCTGATAGCAACGTCACCGGTGCTGCCGCCACCTCTCATTCTTTCTCGATAATTGTAAAGTTAACCTCATCCGGACTTCGCGCAGCCGTTATCAATGCAAAAATTGCCAAGCGTGATCTTTCTGCCAGTGAAGTCTTTGGTGTTGAACATACGGGAAAGATATATGTTAACGAACTGCTTTCGAGTGACTCGTACAAGCTCCTTGGCCTAACTAAGTCCTGGGCGAAAAAATCTGGCTACAAAAGTGTGTGGGCTAAAAATGACACTGTCTACACTAGAAAAACCACTAATGACCCACGCATAACTGACCACTCCGAGGCTGACCTCGAAAACCTTTTGTGACTCGAACGAACTACCATTTCTCCGTCTACCAGTTCTCTTCAGCCCCTGGCGTACCCACATCTGCTCAACACCGACTCCAGCTGCAAACAGCGACTCACTATCTCCCATCTTAATGCTAACTCGTTACTTGCTCACATTGATATCATCAGAGTTCATTTCTCCGCGCACTTCGCCCATATTATCTCGATATCCGAGTCCTGGCTAACTTCTAGAATTCAAGACGATCTCGTTTCTATCCCAAACTATTACATCATTCGCAATGATAGAGAGGGCAAGGTTGGCGGTGGTGTAGCCTGCTACATCCATATTCCACTAAAAACTAAAATCCTCGGTCTATCACCCAGTATTTTTACGAACTTCCCGGACTACAGGTTCATACATGAACATGAATACATGAACCTTCAGGTTCATCACAGTTGCGGAGAATCAATATTGTTTGCAGGTATCTATCGTCGCCCCACGGGCCACCTTTTTGCTGATTTTTTCAATAGCTTCAACCGTCTTGCGCACTCCTACAGGAATATCATCATTGCTGGTGATTTAAACTGCAACGTTCTGTCATCTAATTTTGAATCGCAGTCGCTGAAGAATGATGTAGTCTCCCATTTTCTGTTTTTGGTCCCCTCTGAAGCCACCTATCATACTTCGTACTGCGACTCGTGTCTAGACGTGTTTATTATTGATGGTGAGGACAGACTCTACAATCTAGTGAAAACTACAGCCCCCTTTGTTGCAGGACACGATCTGCTTGAGCTTACCTACAATCTTAAATTTCCTCACTCGCCTCCACGCACCATCACCCGACGTTCGCTGAGAAATTTCAACTCCCCTGCATTCTGTGCCGATATCAATTCAACCCTTTCACAGCTCCTGTTGCCCAATATTAACTCAATTCAATCCTACGGTGATCTGGACGCTGCAGTTGCATTGGTCTCTGACTCTGTTCGCAAATCGTTTGACAACCTTGCCCCACTGTGCTCTTTTCAAGCCCGCAGACCCGCTGTTTCCTGGCTCACTAGCGAGCTCCGCGAACTTATACGAGAACGATCCAGACTCTACAAGAAAGCAAAACGTCGAAACAGCCAAGCTCTGTTCATGACCTACAGACAATTTCGTGATTCTGTTACCAAACGATTAAGGCAAGCCAAAACACAATATCTAAGTGCTAAGCTTCATTCCATTAAGGATCCATCGCGGCTTTAGAGAGAGCTTGCAAGTGCGGGCCTGGTCAAGCCATCCTTCTCGAATCCTCTTCACTTCTTCACAGCCAGACAGCTCAATTCTCACTTTGCCGAAATTTCTGGAGGATGCGAAAGACTAGATCCTGTGGCCTTCTCAGTTTTAACTGCAACTACATCTTGAAATGAACCTGCCTTCAGTCTATCTTGTGCATCCACCGACGCAGTTTCTAAGGCTTTGTCTTCTCTTTCATCTACGTCACTCCAGTCAGGCCCAGATGGTTTGTCTCCGTTTTGTATTCATGGCACCCATGCTGCTTTGCTACCCTACATCACCACCATCTTCAATCGCTCGATCGAACTCTCACACTTTCCGAATCAGTGGAAACGTGCCTTCATTCGACCACTATCTAAAATCAAAACACCCCGTTGTCTATCTGATACTAGGCCGATCGCAAATCTTCCAGAACTCTCTAAAGTTGCTGAACGCTTAGTACACATTCAATTAACTAACTTTCTCGCTGTCAACAATCGATTCTACCCGCGTCAATCCGGTTTTCGATCCTCATTCAGCACGCAAACTGCGCTGCTGAGAGTCACTGACGACATTCGTCGACGAATCGACCAAGGAATTTTAACTATCCTTATCCTGTTCGATTTTAGCAAGGCCTTTGACACGGTCCCACATTTTCTCCTGCTTAAAAACTTAAATCCGCCGGCATTTCTGACTTTTCTCTCCGCTGGTTTTATTCTTATTTGTCGGACAGATCACAAGCTGTGGTTGATGAATTTGGTGAGACCACGGACTGGCTCCCTTCTTCGAAGGGGGTCCCACAAGGCTCAGTCCTCGGACCGCTCTTGTTCTCCATTTTCATCAGTGACATAGGGAAAGACTTAACATTCACAAGTCGAATGATCTTCGCGGATGACACCCAGATTTATTTGCACTGCTTACCCACTGATCTTCACTACGCAATTAATCTTATTAGTCATGATGCTACTGTCATTGCTAACTATGCCGAGTCCAATGGCCTGGCGCTCAATTTAACCAAATCTAAAGCCATTATCTTTGGTAGCAAAGCTTATCTTCGTATTATTGACCCAGAAAACATTCCTCCTATCGTCATTGAAAACTCAATTCTACCATTCACGTCCGAGGTTCGTAATCTGGGAGTCAACTTTTGTGCGAACATGAGCTGGCGTAACCACGTATCTGCTATATGCCAGAAAATCCATGGCTCACTGCACAAGCTTGAAGTTAATAAAAAAATCCTTATCGCCTGATCTGAGAGCTGAACTTATTAGCTCACAAGTTTTTCCACATATCGACTATTGCAGCTTGGTGTACCATGACCTCACCGATGATCTGAATTCTAAGCTGCAAAAAGCTGTAAACTGCTGCATACGATTCATCTTTGATCTCCGTCGCGATGAGCACATAACACCGTATAGGAATCAATTAAACTGGCTCTCCATTAAAAATCGACGATTGTACTTCCTGGGCTGTATGACATATCGTATTCTGCATATGAACGTCCCAGCCTACCTCAGCGAACTCCTACCTCAGCTGCACCCTGATCTATGCCGCCGTTATCAGTGATATTGGCATTTACTGTCACTCTGCATGAGAATTTTTCATCTTCTCGGTCGATGGGATATCTAACCTTACTTTCTTGAGTTCACTACTTGTCGCCTGTCATCGAATCTTGTGCCGGTGCTATTGCCTACTTTTCGATCTCGTGCTGCCACCCATTGAGATTCATCTTTACGACACACTCCACCAACTTCTTGGTCCGCGCCGCTGTTATCGATCCGCATCGATCGTGATTTATCTACGGATCCAACATCGATCCATTCGTAATCTTCCTTATCGACTGCCGTATTCCGCTGTCGATAACCTTGCATATCACGCACTATCGACTCGGACCTCAACATAAGGATATTACAATGCCTTGGAACTGCGGCATTTGCAATGGCGTCATCAAACGCAAAGAACCATCTGCCTCGTGCACCGGTGTCTGATCACGAGATTTTCACCTTTCTTGCGTACAGTCGGCCTACAAGTATGATCTCTCGGAGCAGGACACAGGGTCTTTTAAGTGCAAACAATGCATGAGACGTCGTCCGACCATCCTGGGACGCTCGCCCACGTCTCCACCTGACCGCTCGCGTTTGGTCATCGCGTCTTCTGATATTGCTTCCACTCCTACGCAACGCTACACGATTGATGACATAATGCGGCAACTCCAGTCCAATGCTGCTGCTTTCGATGATAAGCTGGAGAAGAAAATCGGAAATCTAAAGCTCGACATGTCGCAGAAGCATCACGAACTTCGAAGCACGGTGGCAGGGATCTCCCAGACAATGTCTTCATTGCGAGATGAGGTTTACAGCCTCTCCTCTGGTCGACGTGATCTCGTTTCTCGTGTTGAGGCAAACGAACGCTTAGCCCAGGCTTCCGCTAAAGAGAGTGCTGCCCTCAATAAGCGCCACATCGACGAGCGCAATACTCTGAAACAAGATCTCTCCCAGATGTCGTCACTCATCGGTATCACTCCAACGATTCCTGCTGCGCTAGCGCCCTCTTCTACTACTACCGAACTTGTGATTCGTGGCCTCCCTGCGGAGCTTTCTCTCACAAACTCGGAGATTGTGAGCGTTCTACTCTCCTTCTTGGGCGTTTCTCAGCTTTCAAGCCATGTACTTGACTCGCGCTTCATGAAACCTAAATCTTCTACGCCCACTGGCTTCAGCGCTGCACCTACTACTGCGTTTACCTCCGCAAAAAAATCGCTTGTGATCCGCATGACTTCATTCAGCCAAAAAGGTTTTCTGCGTTCTTGACATCTTCTCTCTTGACCGCGACGATCGCATCTTTATCAGTGAATTGCTCCCATCTCATATTCACAAATTACTGATGCTGGCAAAATCCCGAGCAAAGGAACTCAAACTTAATCACGTATGGGCAAATCGAGGCATGGTCAAGGTCGGGAGAGAAGGATGCTCAGACATCATTATTATCCAGTCAGAGTCGGACTTATCCCGGCCCGCCTGACTCCTGGTGAAGCAGCCTTCGCGTCCTGTTGCTCGGCAGTCACCTACGTCATCCCTCCTGGTCACCTCGTTTAATGCCAATTCTTTGCTTGCTCACTTTCCTTTCTTTGCTGCACATGTCGCTGATAATTTTTACCACATCATCTCTATAACTGAAACCTGCCTCCACAACCGTATCTCTGATGATCTAGTACATCTACCGGATTACTTTCTTTTGCGCAACGACCGAGTTGGCAAGCGGGATGGCGGGGTTGCCTGCTACATTCATCACTCATTGCGATTTAAACTATTAGCCACCTCTAAGCCTGAGTTCGGAAACGCGCCGGAATACTTACTCTGTGAGATTCGCAATGCTCAAGACCGTTTGGTACTCTTTGCCACTATGTATAGACGTCCCAAGGGCATGCTCTTTCTCAACTTTGTCGATACTATCTCCAGCCTTGCTATCAAATACCAAAATATTATTATCACTGGTGACTTAAATTGTAATCTGTTCCAAAATAATTTCGAATTGAACTCGCTTCGCGAATTTGCCCGCTCAAATGCGCTACACATTGTCGAGTCTGCTGCAACGTTCCACACAAATTCCTCCCACTCCTTGTTTGATGTTTTTCTCGTCGACTCTCCTTCTAAAATCATTACCTTCACCAAATCTGCTACCCCCTTCATCGCTGGCCACGACCTGCTTGAGCTATCTTATAAATTCCAACCCGATCCTCGTCCAATTCACACTCTCGCTCGCAGGGATCTTAAGCACTTCGTGGTGGCTGACTTCTTGTCCACGCTGTCATCTTCCTTATCTCGAATTTGTCTCTCGACTTAATCTGCTCCTTCTTCTACTGACAAATTCGATACTTTGGTCTACAACTTCTCTTCAGCCATCACCCAGTCTTTCGATACACATGCTCCGTTGATTAAATGGACCTCCCATCGCTCTACCGCACCATGGCTCACAGACGCACTTCGCGCCAAAATAAAGAACAGGAACAAGCTCTACAACACGGCCAGTCGTTCTCATAATCTGCTAGCCATGGCGGTCTATCGCCACTATCGTAATACGCTCTGCACTGAATTACGCGCCGTCAAGGACACGTTCTATCTCCACCGTATCTCCTCAATCTCTGATCCTCCCAGAATCCTTCCAGAAGAAGATCGGTGATCTTCAATCTGAGATGCAGCGCCAGTACAGTGACCTTCAGAATTCAGTCGTTGGCGTTATCAACTCGGTGTCCTCGCTTCGTGAGGAGTTAAACAACATGTCCACCGCACAACGCGATCTCGTGGCGCGTGTTGATGATGTCGAATTGTTGGCGCGCAACTCTGCTGATGAACTTACCTCACTCAGGAAGCATCATGACGATCAACTCGACCGGGTCAGGCAAAAATGCGCTCACCTTTCTTCCGTCGTCTCTACGACCATGCCCACCGGCGAGCCATCCTCATACTCGTCATCACCGGAGTCGGCCGAAATCGTCATTCGCGGCCTACCAGGATCTTCTTCACGCTCCGGCCCTGAGATCGTCAACGCTATTTTCTCGGCTCTGGGCATTTCTCATCGCACCAACGATGTTCTGGACACTCGCTTCATGAAGCCCAAACCCTCCGTTTCCTCGATCTCTCACGCTTCTGCCGGTTCTTCGATGCCACTCGTGAATAAGTCTCTCGTCATACGATTGATGTCATCAGTTTCACGAGACTTTGTTCTTCAAAAAGCCTCGGCTAAGCGACCGTTAACTCTTCGTCAAGTCTTCTCGTTTGACAGTGACGATCGAATTTATTTGAGTGAGATGTTACCTTCGCATACTCATAAGCTGCTACTGTTAGCTAAATCTCGCTCACGCGATTTGAAGCTTAACCGAGTTTGGGCCAGAAATGGTGTCATCAAGGTCAGGCGAGAAGGCTCTCTCGATATTATTACCTTGTGCTGCGTGTCGGATCTGGAACACCTTGCCTGACTCCCGAGCTCTGTCAGTCAGCCTTGTATTTTGTCTGACGTGCAAGCATCTTCTGCGCCCGCCTTAC
>JAPYYS010001729.1:0-28444 GCA_030522525.1 Campopleginae sp. 14b
ATTTCATCGAATAAATTTGAAAAAAGTGCTTTGCAGTGATAGATCCCTCGACGATGTACCTCTCACATCCATTGAGATAGCCGAGCACTACTTTTTCCTCATTTATTCCTTCTTCCAGCACGTGTAGTATTTAGAAAGTGTAACTCAGAGGAGGACAGATACGAGAGGAGGGGAGAATTAAGTTTGGATTTTAAGCTTTCTCTGTCTCCTCTTCGATGTACTCATATATATTATTTTTAAATCACCATGTACAGGAGATTTTGTCTCGAAGCAACATGTCAATGAATTCTAGAATTTTGGCTTGATTCTTCGAGCGATTTCCTCAATCTTCAAAAATCAAAATCCATCACGTCGATCCGAACAGGAATCTCCTGTTAGGATGACGTTCATGGGATAACATTTATTATGGTATTCGGGAGAACGTTTTTTTTCCAGTTTGCTTTCATCCGTGTACTCGTGCAACAACGCTATATAAATGTAGGTTACCGCTGGGTCGGTATTTCATACGAAACATCGGAATAAAAACAAAATTGTCCTTCTTTACAATTTTTTTCAATTTATTTATTCCAATTCTTATTTATTCTAACTTTTATTTATTTTAATTTTAATTTATTTCGATTTCTATTCATTTTCATTATTATTTACTCTTATTTTCATTAATTTTTATTTTCATTTATTTTGAATTTTATTTATTTTCATTTTTATTCTTTTCCATTTTTATTCATTTTAATTTTAATTTTTTTCTAATTTTTATTTTTTTTTAAATTTTTGTTTTTAAATTTAAGTAGATTTTGGGTCCAATTGAATTTCTGAATGGCTGGCAAGTATATGGCATTGCCTTTTTGTTATTATGTGTATTTGCACGGTTATCGAGAAATAGTACAGAAAGTGAGGATGAGCGATAAATATTTTGGCATCGTAGGCAGTTCGTTGGTAGAATTTTCGATAAATCAAAGTGAAAGAAAAGCGAAATAATGTGAAAATTATAGATACCGCGAGAGTCGCGCTCACGAAAGATCGGGAACGGGGAGCGTATACCTGCGGCATAGCCGCCTGAAAGAGAGAGGCTTTAATGTGGAAAGTGGAGAAAGATTAATCTCCTCGAACGGGTACATAAAAGCAGGGAGACGTCAAAATTGCAGCTGTATTTATTTGTGTAAATCTCTCTTTTTTTTATTCCAGTTAGAAAAAATTGTGATAGTTTGGTCGAGAGAGTGAAAAACAAATATTAAAATATTTTATCGTATGAGACGAAATTTTGGTCGTGTCAACTTCGGAGATTGATGTCAATTTTATTTATTTTATGATTTTTTTTTAATGAAAATACGATTTTAGAGTAACGAAAAAATCGTGTAAAAAATATCGATAAGTTAAGCAGCAACGACTGAGGTCAGTACTTGGTTGGGTGACCGCTCAGCCATGCAACGGCTGGCCTATAAATCGCTGAACGAGAGGCACAGCTCGACAGGAATGGAGAACGAGTGCGAGAATTAGTGAGACGATTAATCGAGTTTCGTCTCGTCTTCCTGGATCTTCTCTCGACGAGTTCATCTCTAAAGTCTTTCTCTCATCCCTTTCCCTCTTGCTCATTTTTTTCATTGCATTTGATCCGAGCTCGAGCTCTCATCCAGGAAGTAATAACACGATACTCCTCTTCGGTTTCTCTGCATTTAGAGACGCTTCCAATGTACTCGTAATTATTGTCATTACAATCATACTCACCATTATTGTTGTTATTATTTTAATGCACTTGGAAGTTATCGCTTTGGGTAATCCTTTTACGTGTAAATATATTGATGACCCTGTGCACGTGACGATTAGGCCAATTATTTTTATTCGAATTATTGATAATGCTTATAAATAAATCGCTCAAAACTAAACAACTGATGGAATTATGAATTTTCTAAATTCATTGCAGTTTTGCTTTTTTTTTTCTTTGTGGAAGGCCAAAAGAAACTTTTTTCTTTTTTTACAAATTTTTTCTGGGTAGGGTTTTCATTTGACGAAAAAAAAGCATAAGGAAGAAAATGTAGTGTCATCTTTCAACTCTCTATCCCTATTTTTTATTTCCAAAAATATAGCTCCGCACAGCTCCTGTCGTTGATCTCCTGTAGGTCCTTAAAAAAAAAAGGCATTTTCAGGTGAGCAAAAAATCTTGGGCTTGGATCAGATGAAATAAATAAAAGCAAAGAGATTTGGTTAGTGGATAGATGAATTCATCGAAGGAATAAGATCACCGGAAATTATTTCCATTTTTTCTTGAGCCATAAAATGAAGAAAGTTTGATGAAAAATTGAAATTTCGTCTTTGAGGAGAGGCAATTTTATTAAAATTCGAAATTTCAATTATTCCTTCGATAAATACATGAGCTCCACTTCTGAACACTTATTGAGAATTCGTAAAATGATTTTTCCCATAAATTCGTCATTTTTTTATGATGCTTGATTTTTTTAAGTTTTTTTCATCATTTGAAAGAAATATCAAATCTTTTATCTAGCCGGATCGTCGTCGATTCGGCTTACCATGTTTACAATTTGCTCCTGCGCGATATAAAAGTGCTGTAGGAAGTGTCATGTAGTTGGATGCACTAATAACTTCCTGCGTGAAACTACGAAATTCTAAATGGCCATAGTTCGTGCTTGACGAGTGGCCTCGAAATACTATGAATAGAAACTATTCCGGGCTCACGTTAGTATCGTAATAATCGTTGTCACAACAATGCGATAATCTTCGTAATGTCTGTGCGCTCAATCGGTTAAATATTGATTCACACAGAAGCAAGCTCACGGACCAATATTATTTTTTTCCTATTTTTTCATCGTTATATCTCGTGATAAAATTTAAAAAACATTGCCACACTCAACGGTGCCCGAAATGATTAAACAAACTGAACAAATATGGTAAACGAATTTCAGGGACAAATATGTTCCAAACTGTTCGAGTTATTTCCTCGAAAACACGTGAACGTCATTCTGGAAAAAAGTTAAAAATAATAAACACCTCCAGAGCACTATTTTTTTTTCAATTCTATTTTTAATTTCAATTTTGTTTAATTAAGTTTGGAGGGTATCTCTGGGGACAAAAAATAATCGATCGCGATGATATAACTCGATTCCGAATGAGTAGACTTACTAACTATACAAGTATACAGTACCGTTCGCAGACATTCCTGTGCTGGTTGAATCAGTGCGATGTCCGCGAGACGCGAGAATGGTCACGCACCCGAGTCTCGCGGTCAAGGCTCCCTTTCTTCCTACTTTACCTTCTATACTTCTTACGAGGCTACGGGATGTTTTTCCATCATAATCACCATTTATTTATGCACTTGCAGCAGTTTCAATTTTTCTAAAAATACAAAATAATAAAAATCAACATGAGTGAGAGTGGAAGGGACGGATTGATGTCTTTAATGAGCCCCAACAAGTTATATGGCGAGTAGCAAAATGCAGGGAAATTAAAAATATTTAAAAATGTTTAAAAATTTTGAAAAAAATATTGAATGCAAACTCCATTAAAATTGCGAGCATCTCCCTTGTATAAGTATTATGGGCTCCGATGAATGTTCTAGCCTAAATTTTCAATGAAGCTTAAGGCTTAATGTGTCAACAATTTTCTGCCAAATCTTCCGGACTCGATAAATATGAAAATCCTCTCAATTTTAATCTCAAATTCAATTGTGGGATTGACAGCATTTGCGTATCCATCTCGAGTCGAGGTTTTTTCTTTTTTTCCACGATCAATCTTCACGGATCAGAGGGGGTAAGGTGGCAAACGATGAGTAAGGACATCCGGGGAATCCCTGGCCGACGTTCAAAGGCGTTAATTCCTTTATTGCGTGTCTCGCTTGACGAACGCATGTGTAAATCCCATCTCAATGTAATCGTCTTAAATTAATTGTGTTGACATACAGTAGTATACTATGTGTTGACTCTGACGTTATGCAAGAGGATCCTCGCGGGGAAAATATGCATTTATGCATCTCGGTATGCAAAATACTGCATTATGACTGATCCTCGTGATTAATCCGTTAGGGATATTGTTTTTTTTTTTTTTACCTCGGACTTATCGAAACAGGGTGAATAAGCTTAACAATAAACAGAATTAATTTCGCGTCAAGAATCAACAAATATCACACATTATCGATGAAAACTAGTTCTCGTATGTCGAACACTGAAATTCTATATTTTTTATTATATAACGTAATAATTATAATTTATATAATTTTAATTATATTATATAATAATGATGATTAAATTATAGTTGTGATTATATTATATTATAATTATAATATATATTATAATTATATATAATGTATAATATATAATATTATATCAATTATAATTATAATTAATTATAATATTAATATTGCTGGATCGAAGATTCAGTTATTCTCGTGAAATGATCGGAAATTTTGGAAATTTGATGGAGCTTTTTTTTTATTATTGCGGTAATTGGGCAGGAAATTTTGCAATGAAAATTCTCACTCCGGGTGAAAACTCAGGGATAGTTGATTCTATAGAAGCGTACATATGTAAGCATTGTGCATTCGTATAATAGCAGTCTTTCGAAAGATATAACTCTGGTCTCTCGGGTCGAACCGTTTGATCCGCATAAAACCTCCCCTTTCACCCTTCAGCCCTCGTTCTCTCGTGCCGCTAATTTTATATTCTTGTTAGCGGAGCTCGCGCGTCCCATCGTCGGATATTACCGTCGAACGGTAATTCGATAATCGAACATAATGACGCTTGCCTCGGGGCAGGCGAGCTTTGTGTGTACCCCTTAATATTTTATGTTGATCCCTTCATGTTTATATTGCCCATGTAGTATCATAACTGTATGTCATATTTATTCCTGCGATACACAGCAAATGTACTCGATCAACATCCACAACAATTCACCTGAACAAAAAAAAACTCAACCCCAACTATTCATACCTCGAAAATTGTGCTTTTCATCCAACACGCTCAAATCATTTTGTGAACTCAAGGGCGGTAGAGAAAGTTTCAAGTTGCTATGGCGGTTCTAAAAAGTCGCGTTATTCGTCAGATTTGTTTATTTACTCATTTATTTACTCATTTATCTATTTATTGATTGATTTATTTATTTATTTGTTTATTTACTCATTTATTGATTGATTAATTTATTTATTGATTGATTAATTAATTCATTTATTTATTTATTTATTCATTATTTATTTTATTTATTTATTTATTTATTTATTCATTTATTTATTCATTTATTTATTTATTCATTTATTTATTTATTTATTGGCCCTAAGGGAAATGGTCCATCCGGTCTCTTGATTCGAGTACATTAATTGGGCGGATTCAATTGATTTTCAAAGTTTGTATTTCACTTTGGATTAGTTTGCAAGCGATAGATCATTCCCAACGTACGAAAAGTGATTCAAATTCCCACTAATGTTTCGTTTGCGCACACGCCTTCGAGGGAGAGCGATGTTCGTCAATATTCAGTGTCATAAATTTTTTTTACGATGCTATTACAGCGCATACTTCTTTGGAAGTATTTTTTACGATTTTTTTCTTTTGATTTCAGTCTTTCATTTTTCATTTTTTCATCTTCCGTTAATGCTATCGATTTTTTTTTATTACTCTGATTTACATCTGTCTTCGCAACTCTCCCCCTCATTTGGGTGAACATTTACCAGACCCAGAAAAGACCCAGTCGACTTTAAAAAAATGAATATCTTTGAAAAAGTTCTCAGCCCAAATTCTGAATTATTTATAAATAATTTCTAATCTCCCGATTGAATTTCGACCAATCTCTCGTAGACAGGAAACCCGAAATCCACGACTCCACCGATTCACATTCGTCCCCTATCGGTAACATTTTTCACGTAAACAAATAAAAATAAAAAAATAATAAAAAATAATGCGAATAACAATTTCGAAAAAATTCAAAAAATTTTGAGATAATTTGGATATAAATGGTAATTTTTCAATCAATTGTCTTTTTCCAAAATTTCAGTGATTTTTGTAAATGAATGGAAAATTTGTAAAAAATTTATTTGAGTTTTTCAATTTTATCCAGAATTTTTAAAAATTATTTTGAAAGGATGAAAAATGAAAATTTTCAATCAGAAATATTAATTCATCGACACAAGTTATTACCAAGTGCTAATAAAATTGATGCATAATATTATTTATTGCGATCCATACGAATTTCTACCCGGACGGTTGTCGTTTACGAAACTAAAGTTTATCCAACTCTCGGAGCAGCAAATTTTTATTTCTCCCCAAACTCTTAACGGTACTGATGAAAATTTGCGATGGGCGTGTCTATAATTAAAGTGCAGACCTCCTTGCCCCTTGTTCCTGCTCCTTGCTGGCAAAATACCGTGAATATAAAGTTTAAATTACAAGCCATCATGAAGTATCGATAAACAGTCGAAGTTGAATTTATATTCGCAGGCTTCAACTTTATACACACATGTATATTACGAGCACATTTGCTTGTTCGTACAAAAGCTTTACGTCTATAGTTATTGCTGAGGAGATTTAAAACATCGAACAACCTTTCACCAAGACTTTCGAAATTTTCCATGTTTTCTTGAAATATGATCGTCATCTTGATAATAATTCAAGAAGGATGGCTACACACCAAAATCTTGCCATGGCGAAAGCATAAGAATATTCGAAATTATTAGAATTTGATGAAATTTCGTGAGCATACTCTTTAGCATTAAATATAAATATGAAAATTTTTGAAAAATTTTCTTCTACATAGTTTTCGAGTTTTTGAACAGTCGAGTTTACATGCCAAAGCATAGGATTCAGATATATTTTTATATGACTTTTGCATATTGTTAACTCAAATTATTCCACAACTATGTAGACGAAAAATAAAAAAAAATTTGTGTCATCGTATTTGAGGCTAAAGAATATTATCACCAAATTTTATGAAATTCTTATAATATTGTCGTGTGTAGCCAACCTCCTTAAATGTCATGAATATTATCCACGAATAGATGAATATTTTCCAAAATTACTTTTAATTATTTTTCTCCATAATTAATCTCTCGATCGTGTCGCTCGAAGCGTCGTATTTATTTCTCAGGGGACTGTGATTTTTGTGCACTTCTCGCGTTCTCCCCGATTGGTTTTAAAGAATCTGAGATAACCCGGAAAGTGAGGAGAAGAAAAAAAAGCGAACGAGAGAGAAATTTAATATTCAGGTGGAAATTTAACGGGAATTTTCTTCTTTTTTTGGTTGATAAAAAAAAGTAGAAATTTTTGTTGGAATTTTGAAGGAAATTCGATCGTTCGGTGTAGTTTTTGACGTCGAGAAGCCGCGAGCGAGCGAGCGCCACAGGCACGAGGAGACTAAAATAAAAATCTGGACTGAAAAGGGCGAGAGAAAGGGAGGAAGTAAAAAAAAATTAAAAAGACGAACGTGATGAACGAGAAGAAATGAGGGAAGGGAGAAAAATGAAGATAGAAAACCGAAAAGGGTCAGAGGCGACGAAAGAAAGAGAGAAAGAGGTTTCGATGATCCTTCGTATGTTTGAGTACATGTCGAAACAACGTGATCGTGTGCTCGAAGGCACATCGAGAGGGGAAAAGTTCAAGGACCCTAAAGAAGCCTTCAGGCTTCTTGCCTGGCCTACGCTTGCATGAGTAGCTCTGTAAAGACCTGAAGAACCCTCTGATGGAAGGAAATCTTATGGAAAAGATTCCCCATAAAACTTACTCTAGAAATATGCGTTTCGAATCTCGCCTCAAGGGATTTTTTTTTTTTTTTTCCTAATGAGACGACTGTCCATCGTCGATTCAGCATTTCGTTGTATATTTTTTTTTTCTTTTTTCCATGGTTTTTTATGGTTTCATGAAAATTTTTCATTCCGTCGACTAAGTGATTTAATTTAAAAAATAAAATTCACAGACGTGATCAAATGCCGTGAACAATATTAAATTTTTTTATTCGACGAGTGGCACTCTCCCAGGCGAATCACATTTACATATCAGCCAAGCAAGGACGTAAGGGAAGAATCAAATTTTTGTTGAAAATAACAGAATTATTTGGAATAATAATTTTATTAATCCGACGTATGAATTATAGATTGTTTTTTTTTCGGGAGGCTCGACATTTCTGAGCCGCTCAGATAGCGACCTATTTATTTTATGCGTTGAAGTGGAAGTGTTTTTTTTTTTTTTTTATTCAGCCAAACGTTGCTGCGTCAATAATTGAAGTTGAGTTTTGAGGCAATTTGTGTCCCAAAACTTGTTCGTATCGAAACGAAAATATATTGAAAATAAAAATGTATTTATTTAAATATAAATATTTATATGGGAGGTTTGAAGAATGTGTTAAATTTGTATGGTGGTGCATGGAGTAACGATGTATTGGCATCGATGAAAAATAGTTTTGAAAAAATATATAAAAGGAGATAAAAAGAAAAAGAGAGTGCGAGGGAATGCCGAAGCAGGGCGTGGTGAACCGGTGCGCTGGTCAACTCCAACTCTCCTCTCGTGCAAGGCCGTTCGTGTTCCGGCTCCGTATACTAAATACATATCCCCCTAGATCGAGCTACAAACCACCGAGAACCTGCGAAACACTTCCATATTCGATTCTCGATTTAATTCGTGATAAGAAATCATTATTTTCATTTGATATTTTGATATTAGGATATTTTGGTATTTTGATGTTTTGATATTTTGATATTTTGATATTTAGATATTTTGATATTTTGATGTTTTGATATTTTGATATTTTGATATTTTGATATTTTGATATTATATTTGAATTTCTTTAAAAAAATTTTTTTAATTTCCAATGGATGAATTTTCATTTATAATATGATGATGATTTTTTCGAGACCGACATTTCACGACTACTTAATTCGAGACTTTGGAAATTCATGGATCGGCGGATTTCGAGAATTCCCATAAATTATAAAGTGAAATAAGCACATCTGAGTTCCCTTTTAATGCGATCTGAATTTTATTGAAATCCTGAATATTCACGAATATTAAAAATAAATAGTTTCCCAATATTTTTGACCGATATCGTATTTTCGGTCGATGCGGCTGGTCGTAAACTCGAAACGTTTGAAGAAAAATACCATGAATCGAACGTATTCATTGCGCCATCAACTAACATATATGTCAACATATACACCTTCGTATATTTGACACAAATATATTCCAGATACTCGGAACTCTATGGAGAATTATCTATCGACTGGTTTTATCTGCGGTAACGGTGTCTGTACGAGCCGACGACAAATTGTAACTACACATTTAGAGCGTGGTAACGACGAGAGACAGAAAAATTTGCGGGTGTAATAACTTTGCACAGATCGATGCAAAATCTCTCTTTTTCTGCTCTATCTCTATCGTTCGATCGCCAATCAAAGAGGAAAATACAGAAAGAGAAAGTAGTTTCGTATGCTTTAAAAAAATGATGAAAACAAAAAAAAAAAATATTATCGAGAGTATTTTTTTTTATCATCACCTCTCAACCGGCTGAATAAATTTTTCACGTATCTATTCATTAATTAATTTATTGATAAATAATTTATTTATTAATATTCATTTTTATATTATATTTATATTATTGATAATTAATTTATTTATTTGTTTAGCAATTCATTCATTCATTTATTTATTTATTATTTTATTTATTTATTTATTTAATGATAAATAATTCACTGGGCTGCTGCGAAAATAAATTTCGAATTTATAATAAATCGGAAATAATTCGAATTTTATTAAAAAACGTTCTGTCAGTTGTGCAATTTTGAAAAACAAAATATTGAGTGGAATTTATTGTTTAATTTTTTTCTCTCATTCGGAGAAACCGATTTTTGGAAAAAAACGATTATCAAAATTGAAGTCCGCGGGATTTTGCGATAATTACAATTTTATTCAATTCTAGAAAAGTCTACGATGACGTAGAATTTAACTAGCCATAGAAATCTGTGGATATTTATTTCTATGAGGCCAAATTTGGATTCGCAATTTTTTTTTTTTCAATTTTATTAAAATTTTCAAAATATTTTAAGAGCAACCGGAAGCTCCTGAGCAACGAGTTGCTCGGAGCTTCGTTCGCTTGTCGTTTAAGTTTATGAATGCACACAAGTGCATTCTGCATGCATGTGTGTGGAGCGAATTGTTATCGTTGATTACGATTCGTTCAAGCTTTAGGCCTCGTGTTAACAAAAAATACGATTACCAATGCCAACCAGCAAGACTGCAATATTTATGAATCCTGCTCCTTTCTCTCTTCGTACCCTACGACTCTTTTTTTCCATCGATTCCGTATATTAATTTTCGTATTAATTCAAATTAAAGAATTAAAAAAAAAAAATCGAAAAGTAAAAATGAATTTTTTTTCAATTGACGTCAAGGTAATTCTCCTGATGTTGAGCAAGTTTTTCAAATTCGTTTCGGTTTTAGTAATTGTTTCCAACAGCTGTGACCCATGCTGCAAAATTTCTGAATTCAGTAAAAATCATATTCGTTATTATAAGAAATATGTGTTTTTTAAATAGGCATCGAATTTTTTTTTTTTTTTTTTTTTTTTTTTTTTTTTTTTTTATATTTTTTTTTTTTTTAAATTTTCTTTTTATTTTTTTTTTTTTTTTTTTTTTTTATGAAATATAAAAAAAAAAATAATTTTCTTAAAAATTATTCAACAATTTTTTCATTTTTTATTGTTCAACAATTTTTTTTTACCATCCGGAAAAGATTCGAAACAGAATATTTGCAGAGCGAATTTTTATGCTATTTTCTATACTACAATGAGGGGAGAAGGAATTAAGATCGATCTCGTATGTGGATGGCGGGCGGGACCATCACCTATACGAAGTGAGTACGAGATCAAAGGGCAGTGTATGGAACAATGGAACGCTAAAGTTATTTGATAGATGTCAGACGTCAGAAAAAAAAAAAAAAAAAAAAAACAAAAAAAAAAATTACCAACGAACCAAAGACAAACAAAAGAATTTTTAAAAAGGTTTTTTTTTTTCTTTTACATTTTACTAAAAAAGTTTTTTTTTTCTCCGGTCATACTTAATGGTTGTTATTATAGGTGGAAAGAACGCACGTGTGGGTCTGAATGACTTTTTATTCTCAATGAGAAACTCGATACAGTGTAAATTGGAGAGGAGAAGGGAAAAGTTGGAACGAGCGATAAAGAATAAATTGTAAATTGCAGAGGAAGAAGGAATCGATAAGTATGATCGTTGCGGGACAGAAAACTATGACATACGATTCCCCGTCGCCTTGTTCACTTATTTGTTCCTCATTTTCCATCGAAAACGTCGAAAAAGTCATCGAAAAACGTTCCTCCCCCATGGGCCCAAAATTTAATTGACTATCGAAAATTGAATTGCCGCACGACGTCAAGAATTAAAAGAAAGCGTAGCGCACTCTTTTACGACGCGACACAAACTTTGAAAGGGGAAAACGGGTCGACGGTGGAAATTTTGTATTAGATGTGAATTTTCTACCTTTTTTATCTCCGAAATTTCAAATTTTCGAAATTTTTCATCTTTCAAATGTTTTTTCTTGGAAATTTTTTATTTTTGAAATTTTTCATCTTGGAAATTTTTTATTTCCAAAATTTTTCATCTTCGAAATTTGTTATTTTCGAAATTTCGTAATTTCGAGATTCGGCCCATCCGAAGAAATCTGACATGTAAGATTAAAAATACGATGCTCCATTTACCAATTTATGGAATCGCTAAATCGAGCAACTACTCGAAAGGAATTTGATTATTTTTTTTTTCGTTATACATTTTTTTAATTGAAAGGTGAATATTTGTTTTTTTTTTTTTTCTTTTTTTTTCATTCCAATTTAAATGTTCCAGCGCTCATGCAAAATGGAAATGCAGTTAGAATAGTAAAAAAAAAAAAAAACGAAAAAAACGAAAAAAACGTTGAATATCCGACGAAAATATATTGAGACGGAATATTATTTATTTCTGATAGACTCGATCTCTTTTGATATTCTGTATTTTCTTTGCTCTTTACGGACTCAATCTTGCACGATTTGTTTTTCGTAGTCACGACTTTCATGTCCACTGAGATATTTTGCAGACTGCAGTGGAATAAGCGAAAGAAAACGAGGGAGAGATCAAGCCAGAGAGAGAGAGAGAGAGAGAGTGCTCGATATATTCATGTATGCAATACCGGTGAAAGATTCTCTCGGTGGAAGAAGATTTTATTCGAGATGTGAGGGAGTAAACATGAGAAAGAGAAAGAGAGCTCCAGAAACAAATTGGCCGCGAGGGAATGTCGAACGAGCCAAAGTTTCCTTCTCGAGTTTGCGTTCTCGTATCTATGCGCGAATTCAAAGAGAACCTGCTAAGTGGATAAAACAACGTCGGACGATTTCTCGATCGCATTAACAGTCACGTCCATCTCATTCTTCGTTCTTCATCACAATCTCCTTCTCTCTCTATTTTTCTTTCTCTCCCAATCAACTATTTACGAGGTTAATTTTCAATAACTACGAACCCATTATTGTTGCCTAAAATATGGAAAACCAAACACGTTTTTTAATGATAATGAATTTCAACGAAACACATTCGAGACCTCGCATAGATATTTCTGTTTTTCCATTGCCATTCGCTTAATCAATAAATAATAATAATAGTAAATAAATAACGAATGAAATGGAAAATAGTAAATAAATAAAAATCGTAAGTAGATGAAAAATAAAATAAAAATACTAAAAAAATGAAAAAAATGAATAAACAAAAAACGTGGCAGCGTCTTAACCCGGAGTGTGAAAAAGAAAACCTTCGAGCCCGACAAGGCAAGTTACGCCGCGACTCTATATCCTCGAGATTGGGCCATTTTCCGTAACGTTCAACCTTAAACTGGTCCCCATTAAAAAACAGCTTGATTTATAAAAAATTTAATGCCAGTTGGCATATACATGTCATGAATTTTTGACTCATGACCTTGAGGAGTGTCTCAAACCATGGCACGAGTTTTATTTTTACGAGCCAATTGGTTCATTTTAAATAAAAAAAATAAAAACAGGACCAATTCCTGTTTTTTTTTTTCGAGCCTGAATTACGAACAGGATGAATAAATATTTTTTCCTTAAAATTGGAGCCTCGTCGATGCAACAATATCAATTTATATTTTGATATTAAAATACATTTTTTTTAGTCGTGGCACGAATTTTTTTGAGCTGGCTATGACGAATCGAGACAAATGACTCGTGCTCCAATTTTTTTCTATTATCTTTAATCTAATAATTCTTGATTCGACTTTCTCTTAGATCGAATAACGAAATAAAATTATTATTATCTAAATACGACGAATTTAATTGCAACAATTAATCACTATTATATTGTCGTAATATGGTTGTTAGAGATAACTCGTTCCTGGTAAGTGGTCGACTGAAGTTATACAGCACACTCACTATGAAAAGGGTGCTCGAGGGGAGAGAGGCGACCAAGACCAACTATGAAATGAAAACTAGTTTTGAGAAATTAATCAGGAATTTTCGTATTCAAATTACAGTTAAGTCTGGTCATTGCTCAACTCCTTATACTCCACAGAATATAAATATGCTCATATACAAGGTGTTCCCTTGCCAATGCTTCGTACTAGAAATTTAACCTGAGGATCAAATTTCCAATGGGAAAACGTTTGATACTATTTTATTGTGGGATCTCCTGATGAACTCTCAATATCTGGAGCGACAATGTTGAAGCTTGCATCGTTGCAATCCAACCGATTTCATTGATTTATTATATATTTTTTTTAAAAGCAGAGCCAATAATTAAATTGCAATGTCGATGTAAGAAATTTTTTTTTAATAAACCATTTTATGTCAAAGAAATATTGAGGCGATTTAAAGAATAAAAAAAAAAAGTGCAACAAAGTGCAATGAAAAATGCAACGGGTTTTTTTAAATTTATTATATATATTTTTTTTTCATTCAATGTCAAAGAAATATCGGGGTGATTGGAAAAAATTTTCGTCTCGTTACAATATTTCTCCTCGGCCGGTGAAAAAAATCGATTTCATTTGAAACATCGAGGTGTATGCTCGGGATCTTAACACTCACGCGGGTATTTCTCTGGGAATTGCTACCGAGCTCCGTTTCTCTCCCTCTCTCCCTCTCTCGATCGTTTATATTTTTAACGTTTTTGTTGTTGTGCCGTTGCCTTTTTTTTCTTTTCTTTATCGTACTCGACCCAAATCGTGGAGAAGTGAAATTGCGCCTGGGGCGGGGGCGGGGCCCTTGTGCTCTGCCTTTGCGCGAATTCTTCCACGTGTCTGCGCGACCGGTCTCGCCTCGATCTCAAAGACTTTTCGATCAATTTTTTTTTTTCTTTTTTTTTTCATTGTATTTTTTATTTTTCATTTTTGAATCGATTTCCCATGGAATTTTAGTACATTTCGAAATAACAACAATCATAAGATTCCTCCAATACAAAAAAATGCAAAAAATGTTTAATATAATTATCGATAAATTAAATTTCAATGAAATAATTAATCGATCGCGATAAATAGCGGGAAATTTTTTTTTCACATCGTTAAGTGATTGGAGGATAGACATTTTTTTCCTGAGCCATTGTAAGTCATTAATTATGTTCTGATTAATTGAAGAGACGTTGGAAATTTTTTTTTTTTCATTCAGTAAAAAAAGAACGATTCAACAGCTTTCAGATTTTTTTTCATCATTTTTTTGTCGATTTTTATTATTTTTTTTAATTTTATTAAGAAATGGAGAGTGAGATAAAAAAACTGGAAAAACTCGAGAAGGAGTTTAAAGTTGAAAACAAAAAGTAAATATGCAATCGCTGGACTACGACTGACCCAGTGACTCATGGGGAATGGCGTAAAGAACCCGTCAAAATATCGGCAACATACTACATGCATAATTATTCAAAACACCTGAGTGTTTACTCAATCTATAAATGTATATATGAAAGGGAATAAAAAATACCGGTTTGAGTCGAAAATTCATTAATCCTGAAGCACAACCTTACTGAGATTCGATTTATATGTGTATACACATATCTATCGATGTAATCGCGTCTCGATCTACCTTCAGGTCCAAAATTTACGGTACTTCTCGCCAGACGTACCGATTAACGAGTACGACCAATAAAAATGGAGCATTAAAAAGTCATTAAGAATCCAAAAATATCTACGGCCCAGGTGGACATCGTGGGCAATGGAACAAGATCGTTTGCCACCGAACTTGTCAAATTTTCACTTTTATAGTGATTCAAGAATTACGAGATAATCTTATCATTTTTCGTTAAATCAATTTTACAATTTTCGATGTTTCGTGAGAGAAAATATTTTTATATCATTTCTGCGTATACCCTTAAGGGTTTTTACCCAACACTTTCCCAAGTTCCGCAGTCCTTGAGCTCACCCCTAGAGCGTTGCCCACAGCCACTCATTCCTAATGTACTACTGTATCGCATTCGCACGAGGGCCCAGGGAAACTGCGTAAAACCTCGGCCGATAGTGGTGACTATATTTTTACGATTTTTACAATCTCTTTCCAACTTTTTCTCCATCACACTATTCCAATTCCTCAGTTCCTGAGTTCCCCCCTGGAGGGTTGCCCACAGCCACTCATTCCTAATGCATTAGTGTATCGCATTTGCACGAGGGCCCGGGGAAACTGCGGAGAAACTTCAGTTTCTCCGCAGTTTCCCTTTCAGTTGGTCAAAGCCCTCAGAAACTCAGGGGGATCTGCCTCGTGCTCAGCGATGGATACCGTAGCCGGTGCGGGGCTAAATGGTCACCCAACCAAGTACTGATCCCACTCGTTCCTGCTTAACCGACCACGCGCCCATAGCTGTCGGTTTTTAATGCTTCGAATTTTATTCACTTTTCAATAATTTCCCGAAAAATAAACCGGTAGACAGTTAGAAATTTGAATCGGTATGGGGAAGTGGAAATGGGAGATGAACCGAGGCCACGGATATGGCTAAGGGCAGTTCTCTACCCCTAGAATACCAGAGGGTAGAGCTCCAGTGAGCAGCCGTGGCCGAGTGGTTAAGGCGTCTGACTCGAAATCAGATTCCCTCTGGGAGCGTAGGTTCGAATCCTACCGGCTGCGATCTTTTGTTCTTTTTTTTTTCTCTTATCGTTTATTCATTAATTACTGGCGTTAATCGAATTTTCACTACTAACTTCACAGACATCGGAGCTCAGTTTGATCGATTTCTGTCCATGTCTTCGCATTCCACCATTTGAAATACTCGCGACCAAAAAACGAGGATATTTTTCTTTTCCAACACTCTTTTCAGCTATTCCTTAGAACAATGATTCGTTTGAATACATAAATAAATAAATAAATAAATGTATAAATAAATAAATTAATAAATAGATAAATGAATAAATAAATAAGTAAATGAATAAATAAAGGAATGAATAAATGAATAAAAGGATAAATAAATAAATGAACAAATGAATGAATAAATAAATAAATAAAAACAAATGAATAAAAATAAATAAACATTCAATGTCGCACTCGCCAATGGCTAAGAATCCTCGTAAATGGAATTTCCGTCGAAAAAAATAAAAACTGTGGCAATGCGATCGACAGAGATCTGAAAATTAATCGTGACCTTCATCGACTCGCGGTTTTTTTTCGTACAATCCTGTTTCACGAAATCTTGAAAAAAAATCATCGAAGGTTAAAAATGGTTTTCGTCATTGACCGATGGGGTTAATTGACTGTTGTTAATTGACGTCGAGTAAATTTATTACTTTTCCTTCTTGGTCATGATAACTTAAACGAAAGCCTCCCTCCTTCTCTCCGTTGTGTTTGCATTGAACGCAAATACATACTCATTTACAGAGAGTTACCAATATTTGAGGAGACAGCAGAAGAATGAGATTTGAAGAAATTAAAACAAGAGTTTGTGAGATAAGCGTCCAACTGCTCGTGATGAGAACGAAATCGACGAGTAATACTCCCGACATGTGTACATTAAAGTTTTTTTTTTCATACCGACGTCTCTTGGCTGGGCGTGCAACATTTTTCTTTATGTCAAGGCATTCGGATCGCTTAAGTATTTTCCGATAGCAACGAAACCTGCTGTTTAATTAACGAGCCATTCGGAGTCTCTCTTTCTCTCTCTCTCTCTCTCCCTTTTTTAAAATTTGTAAAAAAATTTTTTGTCCTTGTTTTTTTTTATTTATTTTTCTCTTTTTCTCTCTCCAACTGTTCTTTCGATTTGTTTCGTTAAGAGTTTCGTACTGGAGATTCGAAAATTAAAGTGTCGATAATGTGTGGCCGATTATACAAAAAATGCATAAAAAATTTGTCACGTCTTTGTGTGTTCTCTCTTCACTCAGTCTCGAGTATGTCAGTCGGGCACTTTGAATTTTTATTATCTCAATTTCAGTTTTCTTACTGTATAGTCTTCTCTGTCGGTTTTAAACTTGATTATTGCCGACCAAGACTCCGACTTGGGCGATAAGAAATACTATAACTATTTTGCAGTAGCAACCTCGTGCTACCGGATACAGCAATTATTAGTGGCCTATGTACACTGCCATTTGAGCTTTTAACTCTTGTCAGGTGACATTAAATCAAAAAGTATATGGCTCTCGAATGAAAAAAAAAATAAATAAAATTTCAAGCCCAGAATAATTCTGGTAGGAAAATCATTAACGATCGTTATTTATACGAAAGTAACGCAGCCCCGGGCGAGCTCAATACTCAGATGGGTGACCGCTCAGCCAGGCAGCCTGCAAAAACCATTTTTTCATCCATATGTTTTCGATTCAAATTTCATTAATCCGTACGTCCCAGATTAATTCGTAGGGCAATAACAAAAAATACAAATAAAAAAAAATAAAAAAAATATTTTTTTAAAAATACAAAAAGATTTCTTTTTGTATGTAAAAAAATCATTTTTTAACTTTAATTTTTCAAAAAATACTAAAATGAAAGTAAAAGTAAAATTTGTCACAAAACACTGAAAAAAATCCAAAAATTAAATTTTTCTAAAAATACAAAATAATAAAAATCAATATATGAGGGAGAGTGAGATAGACGGATTGATGTATATAAGCTGTCCCGGCGAGCTATAGAGCAAATAGCGGAATACGAAAGACTACAAAAATGATTGAATATGAAATAGTTAAACAAGTAAATAAAAGTAAATTCATCCAACGGCGGAAAATAAAATATTGATAGAATATTTAGAGTATTTATTATAGAATAAAAAAAAATTAAACACGCAAGGAACGAAAACAGCGAGAGAGAGAGAGAGAAAGAGAAAGAGAGAGAGAGAGAGAGAGAGAGAGAGAGAGAGAGAGAGAGAGAGAGAGAGAGAGAGTGAGAGGGAGAATGGGAGCGGAAAATAACGAGAGGGAACAAAGACAGGAAAGAAGAGAAAAAAAGAGTTGTTAAAGTTTGCTGTTAGGATTGCTTTACTGTTGCACTGACTTGGTTAACTGTACAAACCCGAGTTCCGCTATTCCCGCGGGGTGCTATAATACATCTAGTGAGAGAACCACGCGAAGGTAAAGAGGACGTTGGGCCGTTTCAAGGTGATCTCGCGGCCTTGCGTCACGGTTTCTCTCCCTCTATCTCTCTCTCTCTCTCTCTCTCTCTCTCTCGCTCTCTCTCTCTCTCTTGCTCCTCCTCTTGCTGTGTCCCATGATCTCTATTCCCATTTCCGAGCCTCATTTTCACCTGAAAATGCAATTGGCCTCGATCCCCTTAATCCAAATCTCGAATTTTCATAAAAATTAGCAAAATCGAGAAATCATCATTTTACGTACGGTCTCGGAGACAACAACTGACGTCATCCATACATAAATATATGAAGCAATTATCCCAACGACCTTAAATGGAAAATTTTTTAATTTCTTTAAAATTCCAATTTCCTGGACAAAGATTTTCTTGTCCACCAATATGGCCCGTGCTATATAAATATACAAATTTTTTCATATTTTTCTTCCACATAGTTTTCGAGTTATTGAACACTAGAGTTTACATGCCAAAGCACAGGATTCAGATATTGATGGGCATTTTTTTTCCACATTATAAGCTCAAATTATTCGACAACTATGTAGACGAAAAATATAAACAAAATTTGTATCATCGTATTTGATGCTAAAGAATATTATCACCAAATTTTATGAAATTCTCATCATTTTGTCGTATGTAGCCAAGCTCCTTAATCGAGGCGAGGCAGGTCATTCATTCCGAGTCATTATGATTCCGTCGTCCTCGCGAGAGCTCGTACTGGAATGTAACCAGGATACTCCATCTTGGCCAGATTCGTGTGTATACATTCCATTGTGCTATCCCAATTATTCTCTATACATAAGTCTCCATGTGAGTCTGGCCATATGTGGATTCGAGGCAGCGTGTGTGTGTGTGTGTGTGTGTGTGTGTGTGTGT
Source organism: Campopleginae sp. 14b (assembly GCA_030522525.1). Taxonomy (NCBI): domain Eukaryota; kingdom Metazoa; phylum Arthropoda; class Insecta; order Hymenoptera; family Ichneumonidae; species Campopleginae sp. 14b. The sequence goes on from JAPYYS010001729.1 coordinate 19,378, forward strand.
GTGTGCGAGTGTGTACAGACATTGATATCCCTCATATGGTAGGTTTTCGATATGGAATTTTTATTCAAGTTTGAAATTGTCCAAGTTTTTATCATATTTTTCATTCTGCGTTCAAGAATTTTCGATAAAGCTTCCATTTTATTGCACTTTTATACTCATTCCAGTCTGCGTTTAAATGTTGAAACTTTATGTTGATTATGCACGAAAAATGGTAATGCGATCGCGAGCATAATTTTTATCGCGAATCCATTCCATTCCATTAATTTGATTTGAAAATGTCGATTCCTCAGTCTCAGGCTTACCATCACTTGCCTTCGATCTTTTCTCTCCAATTTACCACTTATTTTTGTGGTTCTCTCCTTGATTTCATCGAATTCTAATAATTTCGAATTAGCCTGTGCTTTCAAAATAGCAACATCGTCGTGTGTAGCCACTCTCCTTAAGAAATTTAATCTCTAAGTCAGCCGAGTCAGCATCACTCTATGAATATTTTAATCGACTATCCTGAATGTCAATCTCTCTCTCTCTCTCTACCTTTATTTCTACATGACAGGTGGTCGATTTAAAAAAAAAAAATCGTCCAAATCGGAGCAGGACATTTGATTAGACTCGTTGGTCGAAAAATCGTATTTCAGGTAGAAATTTCGAGAAAATTTATTGTATTATTACGAGGTAAAGAGGATCGACGTGTCACGCGATGCGCAAGTGACTCTGGAAAATAGGAAATGTGGCTATGGCGATATCCGAGCAGAGGGAGAGAGAGACAGGGAGAAAGTTGCTCGATTTGCTCGATGCTCATACTTGTCTACGTATACATAAATGTTTAGAGCACCATAGACAACCCGAGCGAGGAGATTCGTTACGAAAAAAAAATGGAAACACACAAGGAATGAATCTTTGCACTTTTTTCACACTCAACCATTTAATTCAAACGCCTCAGACTCTCTTTTGCTCTGCTCTGGACACCAGGACGACTCAATGCGGAAGTATTTACGTTTTCACCTTCGTGCCAACGCACCCGCTACTGTAACACACTTTAAAGTTAACGTACACACTTTTCACTATGAAAACCTCGTCATTTCCGTCTTATGAACGCGCCAACAGCTCCGGCCTATTTTTCAACCGGAATTCCATTTTTTTATCGCAAATCTTCCGACTGGGCCATAAAACCAATAAATTATAAACGTTTAAGAGAAAAAAAATAAAATTTCCGAGAAATTTTCTAGAAAGTAGAGAGGAAGTACAAAGTTATGCACAATATTTTACAAAACTGGCAAAAATTAATGCAAAAAGTTCATTGAAAATTGGTTTTTTTATGTTTTGTTGAAAAAAATATTCAAACAGTTGTCAAATATTTGGAGGCTCTCGATAAGAATTAACGATTAATCGAAACAACATTTTTCGGTTCATCAATTATTTTATTAATCAAATTTTCTGATTAATCAAAAAATGTTAAGTTTAAGAATTAAAAACAATTTTCAAATTTCAATTTGCAGCTTTTTTTATATTTCCATTTGAATTATATACTATTGAGAATTTTTCTGGAAAGTAAAGAGGAAGTACAAACTTGTACACTATATTTGACGAGATTTGCAAAAATTAATGCGGTTCGACGATTTTTCAAAAATCTCAGATTTTCGTAAAATTCGAAAAATCGTAAAATTTGAATGGGTCGACCGATAGTCTCTCAATTCAATACCAACCTTCCCATTATGATACTCTATTTATAAAAAAAAAAATTAGCAACAAATCTGAAAATTTGCGGAAATTAGAGCGTCGACGGTTTTTTTTTGAAAATTTCGAAATGCTGTACAATTCGTATTTTTCTAGCAATTCCAACGAAATTCTCAGAGAATGAGAAGTTTGTATGGATCAAAATCTGTGCAAAACGGGAGCCCTGTAGCACAAACCGTTCTCGAGTTATGAACGTTTGAATTTCGCAGTGCCATAACATCCGAGTGCCTCGGTCTCAATGTTCTGGACTCGTCGAATTTGCTTTTCACCGTATTCAGGAACGTTGTTGTTTCAGACCAAGTGGCGATGGTTATGGGTCGATTTTTTATGAACCGGATTTTCTCGTACTAATTAACAATGAGTGATTAATTAGCAACATACCCACTTGGTCTCTAAATAAAAATAAAAAAAATTCCTCAAAACAGGATTTTTGGGACATCCTGTAAATATACAAATAAAATTTATAATGGTGTGTACAATATGTAGACTGTAATAAGGAATGGTATCCCCGAGACGGTAGAGCGAAAGTACATCTCGTTTCCGCAATTCCCGTCGATTTAATCGCAACAATTTTTATCGTTCAATTATACCTCAAGGCCGCGTCAGACTCGTACGGTCAATTATCTTCTACGTACTCCGAGTATTCTCGAGAAAATAGAAACTTGATCGTAAACTTAATATATATTTTTTTTTTCTCGAACAGCGAAATTTGTTTTCACGTAATAAATATATAGATGTTATCGCAAGACCATAGTTTGATGGGCAATTAGGCGTAAAAAAAGAGTGTGTTCACAAATAATATTCATAATAAATGGAGTGAACAAAAAAAAATTTGCATTCTGAGTATATCCTTAAGGGTTTCCAACGCATTTCCCCACTGTACCGTTCCAATTTCCTGAGTTCCTGAGATCCCCCCTAGAATGTTGCCCACAGCAACCCATTCCTGATGCGCTACTGTATCGCATTCGCACGAGGGCCCAGGGAAACTGCCCAAAACCTCGGCCGATAAAGGCGACTATAGTTTCACTGATTTCCAGTTGGTCAACGCCATCAGAAACTCAGTGAAAATTGCCTCCTGCTCAACGGTTGATACGGCAGTCGTTGCGTGGCTAAGCGGTCACCCAACCAAGTACTGGGCTCAGTCGTTGCTGCTTGACTCGACGAGTCGCCTCGAGCTGGCATCGGGTCTGGCAAACCCGTTCACTCGATTTTCGAACGTCTTGTCACGTTTAATTGTACCTTTACGATTTCATGGGTATCAACTCTGATCATATATTTCGTAAATGTACGTATAAGAGCATATAGTGGGTATAAAGAACGATAGGTAATATAAGGAAGTTTTAATGACTCTCTTGCGAGATCTTCTGCTCGCGGTTCGTCTCTTGTTTATTAAAGAGGCGAAGAGATCGAACCCGGATTTATGCAGAGAGGGAGAGAGAGAGAGAGATGGAGGGGGGGGGGGAAATATGTTTATATGAGGGTCGCCGACGGTTCCGGTTAATTGAGTAATTTGAATATCGTCATGACGACCGCCCCGACGTCGGCTAAGATCCTGAACTCGAAGGATACCGTTTGAATTAAAATTGGGGCATCTAAACTTTTCCAATAATTTCTTTTTCTGCCTGACAAAAGTTCTGATTGAGCGCGTGCGCCCGTAACTCATAAATTTATATTAAAAAACTGAAGCACAATTTTTTTTGATGATTCTAAATCGCGACATCACTCCGAATTATCGACCATCGCTCCGAGGCTCCTGTACCATCAACACCAATCTCCCAATCCATAATCCCGGTCGCTACTATTAGAAAGTATAATTATCTAATGAACGTAATTTATTAATGTTCATCAAGAAATTTCATAATTGAAATTTTAGGAGGGTCACGTGTTTTCGATAAATAATTGCAATTGCAGTTTTCGTTACAAATGGCCCAAAAATTTTTTCTCACACTTATCGTCGTTTAAAAATGGCATCCCATTAAAAATTGCTGAGGGGTAATCCATAAACCCCATAAAACCCCATAGAACCCCATGAAAACCCCATGAAACCCCACAACACCCCACAACACCCCATAAAACCCCATAAAACCCCATATAACCCCAAAGAATACGATAATCGCCTGTTATTATAAAAAATCGTCATGGCCAAAAGAAATCACGTCCTTGATCATATTTAGAGACTTCTTCCCCTTGAATATTGCATAAAATATTGTTGATTATCGATAAAAAAACATGTCATACATATTTGACTCTTTTAATAAACGAAAATGGGATTTTGATTTTTATTCGTCAACGAAATATTGATTCTTGACGATCGTTCCGGAATGGGTCAATGGAAAATATGAAATTTCTTAAGTTTAGCATTTTTTTTTCTTTCATGTAAGGAAGTAAAAATAATTTTGCTCATTTAGTTTGTATTTAGCTTCGGGGATGGGGATGGGTTTTGGATTAATTGTTGTAGATTGGTTAAGATGATAATTAGTTGATTAACGAATTGGCGGAAAGGCCTTAATTAAGTTGAATTATGACGGCGGAAGTTAGTGGCTCGCGTGTGAAGAAATTTCCACCTCAGAACGTCGAGGATGTAAATGAAGAAAAAAAAAAATGGCGGTAAGCTTTTTTTTAACGTGCGTCGCGGAGAAGAGAAAAAAGCGCGACGTGCACACACGGTGCATTGACCGGGAGCCGAAAAACCGTCCGGGCAATGAGACGACGGATCGACGAATTTAATTCCACGACCGTAGTTCGAACGAGGCACCGCATACAAAAATCCTGCGGGTTGGCTCGTTTACTTGTCGCCATGTACTTCCTCCATGCGTACGACCAGCCTCGCTCGTATTTTACAATCCGGGCTTGTCCGCTTTCCAATTTCACCGCAGGACGCGATAAAGGGACTTTGGATTGTTCAGCTGGTTCCCAATTATTCCGCACACAGTATCTATCCATTTTTTCGCTTCAGTCTTAATCGAAATATTCTCGTAACGGGAAAAAAAAAAACATGTTCAATAATAAGAAAAAAAAAAAGATTAATCATTTTTAAATAAGTGTATTATTTTTTTTCAATTACTTTTTTTAACCCAAGTCAAAATTTTCTCGTATATACGAAAAAAATTAATTTTATTATTGAATATTTGAACTTTTTTCAAAATTTGAATTAATTTATTATTTAAAAAAATTTCTATACTATTTTCCAATTATTTAATTATAAAAAAAAAAAAAAAAAACAATTGAATAAAAGTATTTTTATTACCGTTAACGACCAACGAGTGGCCTCGACAATTTTTGCTTGAAATTCGTTTGTTCTTTTCTCCCAATTCCCCAGAAATAATAACCCAACCCGTTGTGCGGCCAAACAATCGCGATATTTAATATGGAAAGAGATTTTTTCGTTTATTCAGTAATTTGCCTCATCAAGGCAGATTCCCCTTTATAATGAAAAAAAAGCGACGCCTATTGTTGGAATCCGGCTGATCTGTAATTGTTGAAAAAAAGTTACTTATTAGATTGCGAGCTCGAGGACTAAGGGCGAGCTCAGAATAGATGGTGGACAGTAATAACGACCAAAACTCACTGTCTCAAGCTTTTCAATATGGACTCCTCCCTTTTCATCCATCCAGAGCTTAACCGCGTTTCCATGGTCTTCCCATCGTCTTAGCATTTTTTTTCTTTTTTTTTTTTTTTTTTCATCCTCAGACTGCGCTGATCTATGGGAAGACGATAAAATTACTTTCCATGCAAAATCTGTCAGTACGAATGAGCGTGTCCTAAGTATATGCGCCGCAATTCTGGTTACGGGCTCGTCCTCGCTCGCACGGCTCATTGACGCTGTCAAGTCGCAAGCTGCTCAATCATTCTTGTCTGTCACCAGCAGTCGAACCGTCCGGACCTCTTTGCTTAAGAATCTCAGAGCTTAAGAATTTCTAAAATCACAAAATTACTGAAAAAATTCCACACTAAAAAAAAAATCTTTTTTCAAATTAAAAAAAAAAAAAAAAAAAAAAAAAAAAAAAAACAAAAAAAAAAAAAAAAAAAAAAAAAAAAAAAAAAAAATAAAAAAAAAAAAAAAAAAAAAAAAAAAAAAAAAAAAAAATTCGAAATTAACAAAATAATGTACGCGAATGAAACATTAAAAAAACAATTGGACGATTCGGCATTTTTATCGTCGACTGAGTTTGTTTTTAAAAATTTTTTTTTCTAAATCTTGTCTAAATCCGAAGTGTTTAACAATTTTTTTGAATCAAATAAAAGAAATAAAAAAATGGATTAATTTGAAGATGAATTTCTATGACAGAATTTAGATGACGGAGCAATGAAGAAAAACAGAGGATTTATGATGCGGAAAGGTTGATGATGATTCTCCGGACACCGCGTAGAAATTTTGACCGAGAAACTAGCTTAACGACCTTGTCTGGTGCGAAACGGCAATGGCCAAGCTCAAGAGATCTCCCGCTAAAGCGCCAAGATGCAAGAGAGAAAGAGAGAAAATAAAGATCCCGAGGAATAATGTCCAAGTCGTAGAAAGTCTATTTTGCAGAGAAACCGCAACAGAATTAATCGGGTTCTTCTCGTTCATGGAATGCTGTTTATTGAGCCAATGAAATGAAACTTTCACGGGGTTAAAAAAAAACAGTAAAAAAAAAACACGTTCTTTTATATATAACCTCGTATCACCTTAACAGACGAAACATTAACCCTTAAACACTCGCGGATCTCGATGTTCTCGATTAAACTGAGCTAATGTCATTTTTAAATGTAGGCTAGACCTACTACTGGTTTTCTTACCTGCGTTTGCTCTAGTTTTGCATGCCCATCACATTCTGAACGATCGAGAGATATTTCATCCAGTTTCAGTCCAATTTGAAAATTAATCCCCATAATCACCACTTGAGAGCCAAGTTTGTCAGTTTTTTTTTCATTCATTCATTCATTTTTTCTCCCTTCTCTCTCTCTCTCTCTCTCTCTCTCTCTCTCGCCTTAATTGAGTCTTTATTTCTTTGAAATTCTTCCCATCACGAGCAGTTTTGTCACTTCTATATGAGATAATTTTGCGGCTTTTTGCGTTCACTTCCATGTGGGGCTTTTGATTTTATTGATTTAATTCGATTTTGATTTTAACCTGGATTTTTTTTATTTTCAATTACATTTTAACGTTTTTATGTATTTTATTTTATTTTCTTTATTTTTAGGATTTTATATATTTTATTATATTTTTGATTCAATTTTTTCTTTATTTTCTTGTTTTTATAAATTTATTTTGTTTTTTGTCATTTTTTAAAATTTTATGATGTCTTATTGCTCGCTCATTTTCTTGTTTTATTTTTATGCTAATCTTTTTTTCTCGATTTTTTGACATTTTATTTTCAACTTAATTTTTTATATATTATTATTTTTTTTTGTATATTTTTCTGGCTTCATCCGCTCTACGAATTGATCCGGGACATAAATATATATGGCTATTTATGTCTCTGTCTCTTGTTGGCTCGTTTGTCTGTGCGAAGAGACCGCGAAATACCGACGGAGGCTGCATGGATGGCGTCTGGGTCTGGTGCATAAGATATTCGTCCGGGTCTCCTCTCTCGGGGAATCACTACGGGGAAGCTCATTGAGCGTCATTAACGGTGAAACTCTCTCGGCTCTATGGCGAACCGCGCGCGTCTACCCTCCGGCAACGATTATCGTCTCGAGATGCGCGAGTTTTACCGATTGGTATCCGGCTCGCGAAATCGAAATACAACTTTATGTCGATCTACACGTACATTGTACATAAATCAGTTTATATCGACTTTACGTGATTGAATAACCATCGCGCGGCTTCACAATCCAAAAGTGTCAAGCAAACTTATTTTTACTCTCACTATTTTTGTTTTTTTTAAATAATTTTTTTTCTATTTTTAAAAACAAAATTTTCGTTTTTTTTTTTTTTATTCTAAAAACAAAAATTATTATTTTCTATTTCAAAGAATCAAATAAATATTTTCTTTCATTTTAAAAAATGGAATAAATATTTAAAAATAATTTTTTGCTGCGCTTTTTTGTAATTCTCCGAAAATTCGCTCAAGGCAGAGTAAAAATGTTGCTCTCATTCGGTCTTTCGCTTACGTGCTCGCATTATTTAGCGATCTGAGAAAAATTCTGTCTCGATTCAATTAATGACTGTGGGAAAAAGTCTCGTGCATTTATGTAATACGCTCCGGCTGGAGAGCGAGCCACTGCATTACGACATAATGTACGATGACTCTTTTATGTCTATAAGAGCATTTATACGTATAGATTGAAGTACCTCCGGTTATTGCGTTTAAAGAGAATATCGAGAGCTCGCGATACATCTTTCGCGTTTGGTTTATAGAAAATTAAAGAGAACAGGGATAATGATGAGTCTTTCGAAATAATAGGCCAGATGTCATTATTTTTTTCCGGGTTCACTATGCAAATGGACTCCATATAAAAGGAAAAATAGTTAGAGTGGGGGAGGCAATGGCACAACGGTAATGTGCCCTGCTCACACCCAGGCAAGGAGGTTGCCTACACACAACAATTTGATAAGAATTTTATTTCTCCTTTATTTTTTATTTATTTGAGAAATTTTTAGAAAATATTTCTTCAGTATTTTTTTGTTTTTTTCACCCGTGGGTACCACCTGCGTACATGTACAAAATTATACATTTTTTTTTTCTTTTTTTTTCCCCTTTTTCTTTCTCGCTCTTTTCATTTTGTTTTGCTTCGATAATTCACGGCACATTCTTATCTCTCGTATCCTCAGACACGAGGCGGTTGACCCTGAAAATAAATTTTCTACAACTTCGAAAAACGTGTGACTATTTGTGACGTTTCGTTTTGCCTGAAAGTTTTCATGTCGATATACAAGTTTGGGCTGACTCCTAGGCTTATAGAATACGGGCCATGGGCTGCTTGTTCAAGTATTTTCTTCTAGTCGACACACTGGGTCATATTCACCCGGAATAATTGTTTTCTCTTCATTTCTTTCACCTTTCAATGTCAAAAAGAATTTCTAAATCCAAACAATTCTAATATTTTATTCAAATATCATTCTTTGCCACGAAGAGGAACTCTCTCGGCCTGGCAATGACAGGCGTCTGGAGTCTGTTTCCAATCAAATTGACTCAGCGTGTGCCAATACCTTCGGTATATACTCAAGTGTGCTCATGAAGGGCCGATGAAAAGCGAGAAAAAGTGTTTTTGTCGATGCGTCGCTGGTGAAAGGAAAATTTAAAAAAAAAAAAAAAAAAAAAAAAAAACGAGCTCAGAGCCTTATGGAAATGAAATGAGAAAAATGGAGCGAGGCTCGGTGGTCGATGGGTTTTCGTGATTCACCGAC
>JAPYYS010001730.1:0-14280 GCA_030522525.1 Campopleginae sp. 14b
GGGGGGGTGGGGGGGGGTGGGGGTGGGGGGTTTTGGGTTGGGGTGGGGGGGTGGGGGGGGGGGGGGGGGGGGGGGGGGGGGGGGGGGGGGGGGGGGGGGGGGGGGGGGAGAAGAGGACACGAGGGATGAGCCAGGAGGGGCACGCTGAGGGGACAAACGAGTGGGAAATATGTGGAGCCTTTCTATTTTTCTCGTACGCGTACTAACCCGTACCGCAGTCTCGTCCTGCTCGGCCAAAGAAAAATAGACGCCCCTCTCCACTCTCCCCTCTCTCCAACCCTCTTGCCCTCTCGTTTCTCTTCTTCTTCTTCTTCTTCTTCTTCTTCTTGGTCTTGTTCCTTCCACGCGCGCGCGCGCGCTTCCTTTCTGTCGCTCTCTTTCGGTCTCTCTCTATCTCTCTGTTACAGTGTTGGCCACTGGTGTCTCACTGAAGAGAGAGCAGGAGGAGTTTGTCCCCGAAGGTCAGGCTTCAGGACCGACCGAGCTCCAGCTGTCCTACTGGATGCCCGCCTCGTGCGTTCTACCCCTCGCGCCCGCGCCCCAACATCCAACGGATGCAAGGGGGTTCGTCGGCGTTGCCGGCGGCACTCGCGTGCCTCCCGATCATGGCGATTATGGCGGTGACGGCGATGAACGCGACCATAGAGAAACCAACACCTTGATGCCTTCGTCGTTCTCTTCGTCATCCTCCTCCTCCTCTTCCTCCTCTCATCACCAATACGACATGTTCGTCCGTGTGCCAGACGACGGGTTTCGTCGCGCTCAGCTTTACAGCTGCCTGCGCTGTGGCAAATGGGTCACCAATCGATGGCACCACATCAGATCACATCGCTCCCAAAATTGTCATTGCCCTTATTGCAACAACGTTTTCACCCGCAGCGACAACCTCAAAGCTCACATTCGAAGCAAACATCCGGGACCTTGATTCAATCAAATTATTCATACTTGTTCCTAATTGCTCACTTTCCTTCATTATCTTGCTTTTGTTGTTTATCGCCCTTAAGGGTGACGCATCAGGCGGATGAGTGCGAGAGATACAGACAAATAGTAAATTCTCCTTTTTATCAGACAGCCTTCGTATTTTCAGACAATTACATCAAGTTACATCTTCTTCTCTGGTCATATGGGAATATAACTAATATTTTTCCCCAAATATTCAGTCTCGCCAAGTAAAGAGGCAAGGGGAATTTTTATCGACCGAGCAAGTGATAGAGAGCTCCTTTTAAGGAGCTTGGCTACACACGACAATGTGATAAGAATTTCATCCAATTTTCGTCATAATATTCTTTAGCATCAAATACGATGACACCGTTTTTTTTATGAGCCTCAACTTTGCATCGACGCAATGCCACCAAATGAAAAACAACAAACAACAAACAAAATGATTCGTCACTTTTTTTTTTAAATTTCCTTTTCTTCGTTTGTTCGTTCCCTTTTTTCGACCTCACACATGGATGCCTAAAATCAAAAGTAACGAATCTTTTTGTTTTTTTTTTTTTCATTCCCTGGCATTGCATCCACGCTAACTTCAAGCTTATATTTATTTTCTATTTTTAATGGAAATAATATTTTTCAGCAACAAATACGACGATACAAATTTTTTTCTATTTTTCCTCTACATAGTTGTCGAATTATTTGAGTTTACAATATACAAAAGATATATATCTGAGTCCTATGCTCAAGTATGTAAATTCTAATGTTCGATAACTCGAAAACTACGTAGAAAAATAATCTTGAAAATTGTTCATATTCATATTTAATGTTGAAGAGTTTGCTCGACAAATTTTAACATTGTTGTGTGTAGCGACTCTTGCTTCAAATTTGTTCGATTTTGGGCGATTGTTCGTGTTGGTAAAGCACGAGAAACCTGTGAGATAGACTCGACAGAGACACCAAGTATACAAAGTGTTTCTTTAACTTTCAACGAGGATCGAGCACTTTGCCAAGATCTGGCGAGGATTTTACAAGCTCGAACAAATTCAACCAAGCGTTTCGAAATGGTCCGATCGCGAAGCTCAGGCTACTCCGGGTTTCCGTATCAAGCAGCAAACTAAAGTTTAACATTTATCTCCCTTTTTTATCGTCGAAATATTTGAGCTAATAATTATGAGGTAAAAATGTTGTAATTATTTCGTTCGGTGAGCTGGTCTCATTTTTATAATCCCAATAGACCAGCCGCGCGATCCCTCGAGACGCTTTTTTTTTCTCCATGCATCGCATTGCTGCGAAATAAAAGAACAATTTTCCTTCACACTCCAATACCCGTAATCACGTTTTGTTCTTTTTTTAACGTTTTTTTCAACGTTTTTTTCCTTTTTTCCTGTTCGACAGTCTGCTGCATTTTTTTTTCTTTCTCCATTTGTGTAAGCCTCATGCGTGAGTTTTTGTTCTACTCGTATCTCTCGACTGTTCCGTCTGCTCCAGCCCCAACCCCCGATCTCTCTTTCTTTATGCTTTATCTGGCAGCCAGAAGAATCCTCCTCCTCCTCTTTCTTTGTTCAATGCCAGAGCTGAATGTGTCATCAAAATAGTGTGTTAACCGTGGCATGCTGGAATGTAACGGAAACGAAAGAGCGTACAGCATAGAGTGGAGGGCCTCGCTTACTCAGGAGAGATGTCTCGTTGAGAAGTAGAAGGGATGAAGAGAACCAGCCAACAGAATACCTATACATACATACATAGATTGCTCTTGCGAGCATTCACAGACTCGCCCTAAACTGGGTCACGTCCGGAAAAACCCTCCAACCTCTAGCACCATTATCGTTCTCGACATACTCGTCGACCGCCCATTCCTCAAACGTCATACTTCTCGCTACATTTTTATACACACATACATTCCTTCTCCCCGTATTAATACATATATCTATACGTGTGGGCCTGCACTCACCTCAACGTCTCTATATATATATATATATATATACATATTAATACGTACGCATTCAAATTCCACGAGTAGTTCAACACGTTCACGTACAGGGTGTGCCCCGGTCTAATTACCCACAGTGGCTACTCCGATCTACAAGCCAACTTTCATTCGAAAACGGTTTTTTCAACTTTTACCGCATTTTTGAACATTTTTCTTACTTAGCGATTCCGCATGAAAAAAAAACCCTTGAACCCTTATCGTCAAATTTTATCGGAGATATGAATTTTTTGAAAATTGGGGTCATTTTGACCCCAGGTTACCGGAATATCGATTTTTCTTCTTTTCTGACTCTCGTGACGTTTGCGCTGCCCCTAAGCGCTGCATTGCCACGACCCATGTCGCCGGGATTCTCCATCCCCCCCCCCCCCAGCACTCTTTTGCCACCGTCTCCGATTCTCTGCAGTTTTAATAATTTAATTAAATTTTCACTATCCCCCTCGATTCGGGACACCCTATGTCTATGCGAATATTCGAGTTGTCCGTATGTGCTCCTCGCCTGTACGCTAAATCCCAGCACCGATGCTCCAGAAAGTTTCAAAGACAAAATGAAACATTTTCCAACAATTTATCCGAAACAATTATCGGGCTCGATTAATCCTGCAGCCCAAAACTAACGCGTCGACGATCTTCTGGGTCTCATGAATTTCTTGATTCTTCGAGCTGCCAAGGATCGTGCGTTATTTGAAGAAAATTGAAAATCCATTCAGGTTATTCTTTTTATGAAAATCTACCCAGACTCCATCCTTGCAGCTTTCCATGGAGCTCTTCTCTCTCAGGACCGTTAGCCACTCACCCTCTACCCCCATCAACGCGCAACCCTCCATCCTGCACACCTTGTCCCTACCCAAAGAACCTTCGTCCCTTTCGGTCTTGGCATACATCAGTCTAAAGCCAGACCAAAGCTATCAGAACCAGTTGGATCTGATCCCAGCGAGTCCTTGGCTTTCCCAACGTTTACTGTGTCCACATACTCTTCTGCCAACGATACATTAACCGACACGCAGTCACAGGGACCGAGAGAAAGAGGCAGAAATAAGAAAGGGAGAGAACTCTCTCAGGGGCTTTTGACAGTGACAAACACAATGGCCCGTCGGACTGTGCACTCTACCGAGAGTCTGTAGCGCGAAAATTGATCCAGAGGCGAGAAAAAATGGAACTAAGGATCAAACATGCGGTGCTTGACTTAAAAGTAACATCTCGTTTTGATCCAAAGTCCGAAAATTCTTACAAGCTCCGTTTTCACTTTGTTTTCGTTTTATTTGGCTCGAAAATTTGTGTTAACTGGAAATTGGCACCTCACCTGCTTTTCCAGACTCCCAGAATTTACAAACCTCCACTAAATATAGATTTTTACGAGACTGCCCTTAAAGGGGTCCATCAGACCCTTAATATTTGGAAAAAAAATAAAAATTACCAATATTTTTCTTTAAATATTCATTCTCTCCAAGTAAAACATCTAGGGGGATTTTTACCGACCGAACAAGCGATAGAGCACCCTAAGGGGGTCTATCAGACCCACGAGTGCAAAAGACACCCTTAATAATTGCGAAAAAAAATAAAAATTACAAATATTTTTCTCTAAATATTTAGTCCCTCCAAATAAAAAGTGTGACAAGATTTTTCTGACCAATTTTTCTGTTTTTTTTACGTATCCTTACGGTTACACGATTTTTATCGAGTCAAGCGGGCACAGGCTTGCGCGAATATTCACTGGACACGCATTTCAGCACTTAGTCATAGGACAAAGTTCCTTCCGTAGCTTCAGAGCGTACGTGCGCAGGAAAGAATGTTACACGCTCGATCGAATTCTTCATTGGGTATTCTTTTCCACACGAGCAAACGAGATACATCGTGCTCGACTCAAAGACAAGAGCCTCCACGCGGTTCGGTTCGCACTAAACACTCAGCCAGATAGGGCTTTTCTCGAGATTTGTACGAGGGGAGTTTAGTTACAGCTCCGCAAAGGGCGTCCACACCTTTTCTACCTCAACGGCCAATATTTAGTCGTCCGAGGCGAATGCGATCCTTGCTGTCGCGAGACGAGGCGACAAATAATACGACGTAGCTTGAAAATCTGGGAAAAATTTCCTTAAAGGGCGTGAGGCGAGCAGGAGGGAAATTCCACCGAAAAAAAAAAGTTCTTTTTCGATGAAACTAAATCTCACTTTGAAAATGATACTGCAATTTTCATCGTTGGAGTTGAAGGAAAAATATTTAATCGATTCCCCCTTTTTTTTGTTGGATTTTTGGAATCGCCTCAATATTTCTTCGACATTTCGTTGTAGTCGAATAAAAAAAATGTAATCGGTTCACCATTTTTTTAAATATTTTTGAAATCGTCTCAATATTTCATCGACTTGGAATTTTTCATTTGCATTCTCGTAGACCGACACTGCATTTTTATTTTTGTCTCTGCATTCGAAAAAATAAAATCAATGAATTAATTCCGTTGCATTCCGACGATGAAAACTTGACGCATGTTCACGTGACAGTGACGAATTCGTCGCAGACTCGACGTCACAGTAGCTCCAAGGAAAATGTTGTCCTTTCTCGAGCTTTTACAAAATTCACAAAAATTGCGGAAACGAAATTTTCTCTTTGTAGGAAAATAGCGATTTACGATTCTCGAGTGACAGCGGCTCGGAAGCTTTCAGGGCTTTTACCACACCCATCGGGGGTAAGCTTCGTCATTGATTATTCCTGTATGCACTGGGTGTCTCGAAACGAGCCCGTTCAATACCGAAAATAAAAATTTTCAGCCCTTCACAATTGACTCGGCGTCGTAAATGATCGCGTCTTCGAATTTTATGCCGAATCAATATTTGCCCGTTGTTCGCTCTCAGCTTGCCAACCATAGCTCGCTCGGTCCCCGCAGACGTATTTCTAGTAAAAGCATTCCGACATGGTCACGTTTTTCCAGATAGCTTGACTGATAAATGCCACGCGCAGTGTTTCGATAGAACGATAATCTCACGCTTGGACATACCCCGACAAAGCTCCATCTCACCTTCTGAGCCGAAGCTCCTCGCGCGTGAAAACCCTTTAAACCTCCTCTCTTACCTTTTCTCCTCGTTCCATCTCCATTGTAAGCAGTATCCTGTCTCCCGTGTAATCGGTAACCATCGTATTCGCCCTGATCACCACAAGACTCTCGAAAAATCCACAACCCTCTCTTCCATCGTGCCATTTTATAATAATCACACAATTATTCAATTATTATCGTCTGAGCCCATTAAGGAGGTTCGCTACGTGCGACAATATGATACAAATTTTATTCAATTTCGGAATAATCTTCTTTGGCATCAAATACGATGATACAAATTTTTTTCTATTTTTCGTTTACATAGTTGTCGAATTATTTGATTTTACAATATCCAAAAGATTTTTATCTCTATCCTATGCTGTTGCATGTAAACTCTAGTGTAACTCGAAAACTAACAAATTTAAAAAAAAAATGTATATTCATGTTTAATTCTAAAAAGTCTGCTCACGAGATTTCATCAAATTCTAATAATTTCGAATTTTCTCATGCTTTCAACATGGCAAAGCTTCTTGTAGTTCGTGTAGCCAACCTCCTCAAATCCTCGAAACTTAACGAGCGTTTTTTTTAAACCTGTAATTCTTCAACTTGCCAATATAATTGTTTAAATAACAATAAGAAGGCAACAATGCTTAGCTCCTTGAAAACAAAAAACGAAGAAAAAAAACGAGTCCGTGATAAAGAAGAAAACGGTAATGCAACGACACAATTGTATACTGATTTTTCGCCGAATCGTAAAATAGTCTAGGAGCTTGATTAAGCCAATAGAAAAAAAAACCTCAATTGTAATATTTTTGTACTTTTGACGTTTTGTGAAAATAAATGATTCTATGAAGATAAACAATGTCCTCAAGTTGAAGAAATAAGATGAGCATATAGCGAGAGGTAGTTGTGTCGACACAGAGAGTCTTATGAGAGAAACAACTCCGAAAGTGAAGAAATCGTCATGCTTTATTCTCGCTTGCATAGAACTCGGTGAGCCGTGAAATCGGCAACTCGTTCGTCCAAGTGTATCCGCCAATCTGCGAGCGTCCTGACAAAATGAAAATTTAGGTCAACATTTTTTCATAAAAATCGTCGAACCTCCTCCCCATTTAAAAATCCATTTTCTTTTTGTTTTGTCGGTGGAAAACAAAATAACCAAGTTCTCGAGAAAATATCAAAATTAAGGCCAAAATGGAATTCGTGGAACCTTCTCCGCATTGTAAAATCGATTTTTTCAATTGATTGCGAATTCAATGTTTTTTTTTTCCATTATTTTGTTGCAAAGCAAAATAATGCAAGAAAATGAAAATTTAGGTGAACATTTTGAAATAAAAATCTCCGAACTTTCTCCGCATATCGATGGATTTTCATGATTTTATTGTTAAACAAAATAATGAACTAGGAGTCGTTGGCTTGTGCCTGGATCATGGGTTCGAGGTGCAAAGTGACAGTGAGAGGAGACAGGCAATCGTAGAAGCTTTGACCTGTCGCTCTGCTGCAGTTCGGACGACACTTGAGCTCTTCGATCATTGCTCGTCCCTGTCCTCGGTCCCTGGCACCTTCTCTCTCAACCCCACACTCTAATGTCTAAGTTTGAAGAAAAAAAATCGACTGGCCTAAAAAAAACTATACGCGCAATCGCGAATTTTTTTCATTTTTTTTTTTTTTTTCATTACGCGCTTGTGAAATCATTCCTGTTCCGGTCTCGGTGAAAAAATTCAATTTCCCATATCTTTCTCTCTTCTTCTTTCTCTGTCGCTCTCACCAATAATCACACGCAACTCACACTTACCACATACTTATTTATATATATATACATACACATACATATATATATATATATATATATAAATTATTACTATATATAAATCATGGACACTTGCGTGATGGGTCTAACGAAAACCAACGCTCTATTAACCAAATCTTAACCCAGGCTCGTCTCTCTAACTAAAAATACGATTTCATCGCTGCGAAGTAACCGCATCACTTTTAATTTTAGGTCAAAAGTTCGCCAACGTTCTGCCGTTATTTTTTCATGCCATTTTATCGAAAAAATAAAAAAAAAATTGAATGAACGAGATTTTTATCCGGATAGGAAATCATCGTCTTTTTCGGTTTTTGCTAAATCGTTGCTAAATCTGACTCGGTCGAAGTTTGAAGGGTCGTACGGAATTTTTTTTAAAATGGCATTGAAAATAACGACGAAAGTTTGTACAACTTTTGGCTGGAGACGTTCCGTTTATCTTAACAAATTCGTGCTTTTTATGGTGTGTATGGATTTTTGAGTGCTCGCGTGTCTGTTTGGAGGAAATTCCCGTCGGTTCGGTATTTCGTTGGCACGAAATATCAAATTTTTAATTTCAACCTTAAATCAATTTTCCATGCAGGAAATCTCATGCGATTTACTTTATTGATTTTTTTGTTCTTTTTTTAATTTTTTACAAACGCTAAAAATAATGGAATTTTATTCTTGCGGATCGGAAGGTTCTCGTTGTAATCGGCTTTTCTAGTGACAGAAATTCAATCCCACTCTCCGATATTTCAAGACTCGGCGAATTTTAATAAGACCGCGTCGATAAGCAAAACATTGAATAAATTATTTCGTGGACGCGTAAAGAAATCCCGATCAAATGGAGCCTAAAAAAAATTATCCATTTTTCGAATGAATCATTTTCAAAACGGTCGAATCCAAGGAAAAATATTTATCTTTATCAAACATTCGTGTAATTTTCAAAATTACCAAAAAATTTCGAACTCGTTTTTTGTTTTGTTTTTTATATTATTCCATTTTTTCTGCTGCTCCTTTCGCAGGGTAACAATAAAAATATTTGAAAAAAAAATAAAAAGAAAAATATTCATTTTTATCGATGTTTCGATGAATTTTCAAAATTAATCAAATTTTTCGATCTGATATACTTTTTCTGATATACAATTACATTTTGTGCGTTGAATGATAAGCATCGCCACAGAAAAAATAATATTTCGTTGGATTCCAATTTGGAATAATTCGGGAAGGTAATTTTCTTTTATATCTGTTTTACGAAATATTTCGTCAATGAGAAAAAAAAGTTTGTCCTTAAAAATGAAAAAGTTTTGTCGATTTTTGTTAAGATTAATTTTCGTTGACAAAAATAATGAATTATTTGCCAAGGGATGTGTAGACGAGTGTATGTTGATTAATGTGTGAAGAATATCAAATATTTCAATATCAACGAGGCTGTGGAGATGGAGAATAATTTGAATATTGATTAAAAGCTTAAGTGGCAAAATGTGCAGATGATTATGCGGGGGAACTAGTAATTGGGGAGTTGGTGTGGCCCTTAATAACGTTTGTCGATGAGTTCATGGATGAAGCATTAAAAAATGAAGAAAAACTGGGAATGAGTTTGTTGGATGAAAATGCAGCGAGAGCCAGGAACGTTGATAAAATTTATTTCTCTGTGTACAAATGCGGGGCTGGCGTGTGACAAACTTGACCGATATTAATGACGGGAAATCCGCAAGTTTATCATTTCAAAACCGTTGAAAAAAATCGCAAACGAGTGGGAAAAAAAAAAAACGAAAAAAAACGAAAAAAAACGAAAAAGTGTGAAAATATTGGCAAAGCCGAAAAACAGTATCGGGAGTATCGATTCGACGTGCGTTCGATTTTCCAAAGGTTCTCCAGTGTAACGTGCACCGGAGGGTTTATTGGAAAGCCTCAAAAACTCTGCTAATCGACGCTCATTGCTTCATCCACTAAAATCAATAAATATATTCGCGATAAAAAAGCACCATTTTTTATCTCCCCCAAGAAATAAATGAGGCATGGTGTTTATTGGAGGGTTTATTTGGGCAAAGTGGCTGAACGTCTACTCTGTCCGGCTATGGGGATTAAATAAATTTAACACAATATCCTATAGGGCTTGGCTTTCTAGTATTTAATAATTAAACAATACGCACTTTGGCAACGATTCTGTAAAAAGTATTTAACGACACCAAAACCGACTAAAAATCGTAGTGTACAAAAACAATTCACACAAATATACCGAACACATGAAATAAAAACAAAAAAAATACAAACATACCTGCGGGGCAGAGGAATCCAGGGTCGAATCTCGTAACGATCATTAACATTTCCCGAGCATTATTTAACATTTCCATAAGAGGAAACCCCCCGCCCCCGTGCTAGCTGGTTGTAAGAAAATGATCAAAAAATTCGTGAATCGGGGCAGAATGCGGAGATAAAAAAATGATAAAAAATCAGTGAAATGAATATCATCGATGAAAAAAAAAATTGATGGAAATCTCGTACGAAAAATTTGGTCAGAAAACTGTAGGGCAGCGGAGCGTGATAGAAAGAAAAAAAAATGATAAGAAAAGAGAATGCTCGGGGGTGAGTGTATGATGAAAAAGGATAAAAAAAAAAACAAAAAAATGACAAGGCCCGTGGACAATACCTCGAGGATCGAGGAGCAAAGGGGCGGTTTATTAATTAGGGGTGGGCTGAGGGCTGGTGGTGGGGTTGGGGGGGGGGGGGGGCCGTGGGAAGCAGATCAGTTTAGTGACTTGTCTTGTGTTGATGTTGCAGGTTCAAAAGCCTGGCACATGCGGCTGACCTTTGACCGGGTGCCAGGCGGCTGCAACCTTCACAGGTGCAAGCTGTGCGGCAAGGTCGTGACGCACATCAGGAACCACTACCACGTCCACTTCCCCGGCAGGTTTGAGTGTCCTCTCTGTCGTGCCACGTACACTCGTAGCGACAATCTTCGTACGCACTTTAAATTCAAACATCCCGAGGCAAGAAAAATCGATCTGAACGATTTCATGGCCGGTTCGTTGGCCCTATCCGCGACAAATAACGACACGATGAACACGCTCTCATAAGCTAGCGTGCGTGCGTGCGTGCAGCGCGCGCGCGCTACCAACGTTAATAATATTATTAATAACAACAACAACAACAACAACAACAACAACAACAACAGCCACAACAACAATTATAATAACAATACAACGGCGATAGGTATTGCCGATTATGACGATATTGCCAAGAACATTGACCTACTGCAACATCGTATCGGACCGTTCGATTCATCCGCCGTTACCGAGCAACTTCGATACTCCGCTTTTTTCAACCATTTTTTCTCCACTCAACAAATTTCGTAGACTCGATCCAATAACGTTGGCGCCGTTAACGCTCGCCGTTGCCGGGCGTAAGGAAACTGCAACGACGCACACACACACACACACACACAGACACACGTAAACGTACGCGTACACACAATGAAGAAAAAAACGATTCAAGCACGTGTGTGGAAAAGAAATAATTCATCTTTTCGTCGGTGTCGTGTGTTTCGCGAGTAGCAATAACCGAACGTACGTTGCAATTCTGTCAAAAATATTTTTAAAAAAAAGAAAAAAAAAAAAAAAAAAATGAAAAAAAAAAAACACCCTTTTACACTGATTTGTGGCAGAAAATTGTGAAATAATAATTTGGATATGGAGATGCTTAGGAATATGCAACTACGGATAAGTATGCCGCGCCGAGTCACGTTTACTCACACTCAGGATCGAGAATTATTCTCGTACGTCATGGGGGGTTTTTTTTTTTTCTACAGTAACGAAATAATGGGGAGGGAGAAATAAATGGGTGGGAAAGGGCCGGGAATGTTGAAAAAGACAGGACTGGTCGTTAAAAAGGATTGGAAGATTTGATAAAAATAATTGTTATTTTTTGTTGCCGTCCGGGGATCGATTGGTCGATCGCGACGACCCCCAATCGAGCGGATTTTATTTTATTTAGATTAAAATAATAAAAGGAAAAGGAAACAGAGATTATGGATAGTATGGTATAGTGAGATCGCCTCAATCCAGAGGAGAAATGCAATACTTGCGCGTTCAAGTCGTACACACCTTAAGGATGAGGAAAATAAAATAATGGTGCTTTTTCGCTCTCCAAATGGGAGATTAAATGGAAATATTATGAGAGAATGAAATTTAGATGAAATTATTGCATCAAAGTGGGAGCAAATGTGGTGCCAATTCTCCCCTATCTAGTTCGCTATTGAATGGCGTCGGCTCATTGCGAGCCGAATATTAATTCAACTAATCATAACTAATTAGAGAGAGAGAGAGGGAGAGAGAGAGAGAGAGAGCGAGCGAAAGAGAGCGAGAACGAGAGAGAGAGAGAGAGAGTGTGAAAGGAAAAGCAAAATTTAGAAGCGAGAGTAAAAACTTTTCATTCGATATACAGGGTGGCTCGTGAACTTGTTGAAAGTGTATACTTGGATCTTCATATTAGATTATAAATTGTATTAACATTCTTTAAGAATCATTAATAGCAATATCAATCAATTTTTTCATTTATATATTAATATATATATATATATATATTTATAAATATATATATATCTATACTTAACATCAACCAGAAACAACAACAAACAACAGAAATCACATGTAAGCTCAAGAATCTTTGCACCGAATCAGTCGAGACACGAGAAAAGAATTTTCAAAACAAGAACAAACGCTCTTACGATTTGACGAGACACGAAGACTCGACGCAGACAAATTCTTTCTTTTTTTTTTTTTTCTTTCACGAAATCCTATTTTTTGAGAGATTTTCGAGAGCCCACACACACACACACACACATACATACACACTTATTACATAATCGCATACCAAATGTACGATCGATTTACAACGAATTTTCTATCCTATTAATCGTTTGTAAAGATTAAACACAGATATATAGGGTGGACAGTTATAGAACGATATTCAGGGGATCTTTGGGAATTTATACTTTGTTGTTTATTTTTATCTTTTATTTGCCGTTTTTTTCTTTTTTTTATTTAATTTTTTTTTTTCCCTCGTTTTATTAAGGTGCGTTGCGTGTTGCAGCTCTTGGACGAACACACTCGACCTTTGGAGATAAATGAAACATATGTTTACAACTTACGTTCATTGTTTAGCAACATGCAATATTAATGGCTTTGCCATGAAACAAGTTGACGTTGCACGTCGCTTATTCGTCGTAGCTGCAGATTTATATTGTGGAAATCGGGAGAGAGAGACATTCCACGATTCGGGACTTAACGCGTTTAGGGCAATGGCGAATAAAGCTCACTTTTTTGTCCAATCATTTGTTCTAGGTAAATATTGTTTATCCATAACATTATCTATTGTTATCATACGCCGCATTAGTTGGCTGCATATTTAGTTATATTTGAGGACGCGTACACTCAGGCGAACCCGAACGTTTGCATCGTCCGAGTAGAACGACATTTTTTTTTCTCCAACCAACATTTTTTCGTATTTTTCTAATCGCCTCAATAATTTTTCCAATTTTTTCGTCCGATAAACTTTTTATGCCCTTTTATTTTTGGCTCCGATTGGAAAAAAATGATTTCATTGATTTTGTCCCATTTCGACGATGCAAACTTCAAGCTCGCTACAACCAGGCACACATATACACAGAATTTTACTGACGGGACGATTTTATCCCTTCGATTACCATGCGTTTGTTCAACTAACATTTTTATTTTATTTTTCTTCTTATTTCAAATTCGTTTTATATTGTCACGGTGAATATCGTCTTTGACGTCTCACGACCTACGCTATATATTTTTAAGGGATTTATCCGAGAGAACGAAAAATACTTTACGAAACAGAATATATAGATTGAATATTGACGATATTGAAGTTTGCATCGTTGCGAAGTAAAACGAAAAATATTTAATCGATTCACCGTTTTTTTTTTCGAATCGTCTTAATATTTCTCCACCATTGAATTTATCATTTTCCAAAATTCTCGTGAATCGACAGTGCACTTTTATTTTTGGCTCGCCTTCCAAAAAAAATAAAACAAATTAATGAATTTCGTTGTAGTCGAACGAATAATATTTACTCGATTCACCATTTTTTTTGTATTTTTCCAATCTCCTCAATATTTCTCTAACATTGAATTTTCAATTTTCCAAAATTCTCGTTAATCGACATTGCATTTTTATTTTTGGCTTTCCACTCAAAAAAATATAATAAACCAATGAATTTCGTTGCATTCCAACGATGCAAACTTGAACATAATAAAAATATGGAAACCCAACCAAGAATAAGAGACAACAGAGAAGTGAAGACGAGAGCCACAAAGATTGAGTCCGCAAGCTGTTGAAAGAGCCAAAACGTTGAATACATGTGATGATAATTGATATTACAGTCGATCTAACTCTCTCTTAAATAGCAACTTTCTTCATTATTTCCCATTAATCGCGAAGAGGGTAATTATCACTGAAAGAAAGAAAAGAATCGAAAATTATGAAGAAAACGATGAAAAGTTGAAAAACAAAAAAA
>JAPYYS010001731.1:0-14253 GCA_030522525.1 Campopleginae sp. 14b
ATTTCTAGCGCTTAGTACTCGATTAATTGATGTAAAGCTTTACGGCAGCCACAGCATATAGGTCGATGGCACTGTGGACGATGCAGCTCCACGATTGACAAGGTGCATGTTTACATAGGATGCCAGCATGAAATTCTACGCAGAAGCAGCTGAATGCATCTCGCCCGCGCCAACATTGTGAAAAACATTGACATATCGATTGAGAGTACATTTATTTTTGCCTGAAAACCCATTAATGTGGGAACACGTGCTACGGACTCGCACAATCGCTACGTACGACACCGTTCGATACGAGCTTATCGTTTCCGAGAGAAAAAACGTTCCGTGTCCACCATTTTGGTACCGCGTCCATGAAAATGAGTAAAGCATCTCGGATAATCATCCGAGCGTAATCGGAGCGATGAGATTATGGAATTGCGGCAACAAGAAGGGCGCAAATTGGAATAACGAGCCTGAGAAAATCACGTAATCGCGGCCTTATTTCCTTCGTTCTATTCCTTTCGATACATATATTTCTATATGGCGGCCTGTATATTAATTGATCCAGAGAGGGCCACGTGGGATATCTCGAGTATTATCTTTCACGGTGGGCGTTACACTTTTCAAATTGTTCTCTTTTGCCTCCAGCAGTTTCGATCGGACTTCCTACTAGTTCATAGCAAACCGAACAACTACACTAAAGTTACACCAGCACTATGCGATCGTTCTTCATCATTTTACTTATCGCCCTCGCGATTAATCCAAGTTTGTGCGAAGATTCTACGAAAATTGAATGCAAAGATGCAGCACCCAGTTCGCCGGGTAAACGCCTCAAAGATTATCTCTTTTGTGAATACGACCCGTTCGTCAGACCGATCCTGGGCGAGAGAGATTCGACCACCGTTGACATTAAAATGGTTCCCCAGTACGTTGAGTTCGTAAGTTTACTCATTTTTTTCATTTTTTTCATCGCGAGGCATTTCCCTTTTTTGAATTTTCGTTCGCGCCAATTTCGAGTTTTCGTTTTTGTTTTTAGGCCGAGGAGGAAAATATTC
Source organism: Campopleginae sp. 14b (assembly GCA_030522525.1). NCBI lineage: Eukaryota > Metazoa > Arthropoda > Insecta > Hymenoptera > Ichneumonidae > Campopleginae sp. 14b. The sequence continues at coordinate 1,035 of JAPYYS010001731.1, forward strand.
TTCATTTTCACACGTGGACGGCATTGGTGAGTCGATTAATGTCCTTTAAAAAGAAAAATAATTAATGGCTCCAACCCCGTCTACAGGGTCCGAGAGACCCTGATCTTTCTGTCTGCGAAAAATTGAACGAAACATTTATAACAGGGCTGGAACGATTCTCATCTGACGTGGGAGCCTTCCAAATGGGATAACGTCAAAGAGCTGCACGTCTGGAGTTACGAACTGTGGAAACCAGACATAACGGTTTTCAATAGGCGAGCAAAAACTATAACAAATTAATTTTTTTTTTTTAAACTCGGAGCGACTCGTCGAAATAAAAATATCGAAATGTCATTCGAAAAAAGTTTATTGATGTTTCGTCTTTTAAGGAACGAAAATTATTTCGATTTTTTCCATTAACATGGAATTGCAATCGTCACATTAAACGTGCTAATTTTTCTATGGAAACCCACTCCATTTTCCGATCGATATTTTTCACTTCCGTGTTATTTTTTCTTCACTTTTTAATGAAAAAAAAAAACTTCATCTTGCTCGCTGCATCGATTCGGTCGTCGAGTCTTTCCGAATTTTGTAATGCACTCGAAATTCTTTTGATTTTACGACAAATAAAAGTTGAACTTTCATTTTTTATTCTTCACTTTTTTTTTTCAAATTTTTTTTTTTTACTGCAACTCAGTGGAGATTTTACGGACAATTGGGGGATGTCGTATACCGATTGCGTCGTGGAACATTCCGGTGCGGTCAAGTGCATGGTACCAACAAAATATTCGAGCCACTGTCCCACCGATTACAGCGAATGGCCTTACGACAAACACAACTGTTCTCTGCAACTGGGCGCTTGGACGTTCTACCACAACGAGATACTTTTGCATTTCCCACCGGAAGCTGTACGATCGCAAAATCCTTTAAAATCGTTGAATATTTCTTTTTTTTTTTTTTTAATTTTCCTTTAATTCTTGTTGCTCGAAATATCGAACGTTTACATAAATGTTTTTCTCGTCCTGTTAAAAGATCATCATGGGATCTTTCGTTCCTAATAAACAATGGGACGTCCACATAGAACGTGGACAAAACGAATTCTCTCGACTCAACCAAGACGACGTTGAAATAACCATTTTGATCACCGTTGAACTCAGAAGACATGGAAGTAGACTCGCCATCATTTACGTCTTGCCCGCATTCGGTGATTTACACAAAAATCATAATTCTTAATCAATCTTTCAAAAACCGAGGAAATTTTTTTTTTTTTCCAATTAAATTCGGTGAATTTATCGAGAGAGTCGTCATTCGACATATTTACCATAATTTACTCCACGAATTTTTTCTGGTTTTTTAAATATTAATCATTTTTTTACGATTTTTTTTTTTTTTTGCAATTCCAGTTTTTATGGCTTTGACACTCATAGTATTATGGCTCGATTCCCAATCGCTCGAGAGAATTCTCGTGGCTTGTATAAATTTCATTTGTCACGTGCTTGGACTGTTCGATCTGCATTGGTACTTCCCGACTTCCGGTTCCGAAACAGTCCCCAAAATCCGTAAATATTCATCTCTACACATTTTTTAAATCATTTTTTTTTTCATTCACTAAAAAAAAATACAGAAAAAAAAAAAAAAGAAAAAAAATAATTTGGAGATTAAGATGACGATTTATTGATGCAAGGTTTTTGTTGATTTTCGAACCATTTTGCAGTTGTATTTTACGAGGTTTCGATAGGATTGGCAGCCACAGCATTGATAGTGACTTGTTTGCTTCGTAAACTACGAGAAATGAATGTCGCAGCACCAATGTGGCTACAGTCCTTAACAACGTTAATTCTCAATTCGCCAATGGGCACATTATTGAGGATTAATATTTTGGAGCGAAAACGAGATGCCTCGATACTCGAGGACGACAGCAATGGAGCGATTCCTGAGACTCCGAAAGATCGTACTTGGCAAGAATTCGCAACGATTCTCGAATGGTTTACTTTTACTGTTTCTTTTCTCATTTATCTCATTATGTTGATGATCGTTTTGCCACCAGGAGCCCCGAAACAACTGCCTGCCAATTATTGGTTCCGTTAAGTTCAAAATCATCGAGAATCATTATTATTCTTGATTTTTATTTTTTCTCTTCGAATAAGTTTACGACGAAAACAAAATTGTCTGATGAATCAGTGGGTCATGAAAAAATAAATTCTTTTTCATCAAGAAATAATAGTTTCGCTCAATCGTTCATTTTTCCACTTTATTTTTTATCCATTTCAGTCAAAAATCAATTCGTCACCGGAAAAACTTGATTTTTCATCGGAACACATTCCTCATTCCGATCCTCTTATTCGAAAACTCAATCGCCCATCAACGGAACGCCCACTAAATTTTTTAAACGTCTGTCACCTTATCGCCCTGCTCGCTTCATTGATCCGCTATTTTGAGTCTTTGAACTTTGGCTCCGGATTCTGGATCAGCTGCTCCGAAAAGACCCTCGTACCTATTTTTGTGGAAAAGGGTTGAAAAATCGAGAAATTAATGAAATTGTTAAATTAACCGGTTGATTAACACAAATCATTGCAGTTCTAATTTTTTCCGCATTTTTCTGTTGCTTTTTTTTTAATTGTAAATTATTATTTATTATTTTTATTAGTTTGGAAAGTTAAAAAAATTTGTCCATTCGATTTTTTATTCAAATTTTAATGTTGGCTTTGTGGTCAGAGATTTGATTTGTTTAATAAACGTATGGCCATTCATAATATGGATTATTGAATGGAAGGTCAGCAAAGGGAAGTTAATCGGGAAGTGCGCGTTAATCCGCGGGCTAACGACGAGGTGTAACGACGTTCGCGAGATCATTCGAAGTATCGAGTTTCGCGGGGCGTTTGTAGAGGCGTAGGGGCGTTTGTATTTTTTTCAATGCTCAAGGGCTTAAGGCCACGCACTACGAGTCAGTCGAGTCCTGATACCATCGACGAGTGTTACTGGCACGAAACCTCGCAACGGTCAACGATGAAAAAATTCATTTCTTTGTTCTGTCTCGTCGTTTTTATCGGTAAACCTGCGCTCGTTTTACTGGAGATCCCTGCTGAATTGATCGAGGAGTGCAAAGATGTTGGCGTCAAAACGCCGGTGGTTCGCTTGAAAAATTATTTGTTTTGTAATTATCCGTGGAACGAGAACTATACGAAAACTAATTCAACGGTTGTTGGTATAGAGATTTTACCAACTTTTGCCACCATGGTGCGTTTATTTCGAATTTATTTTGTCAAATTTTGAGAATTTTTGGATTTTTATTTTCCTTAATAAATTTTAACTGTTCTTCACTTTTTTTCTGAGCACCGATACGATAATCGACAGGATCTTGGGACTCGGAAGCACGTCGTAGAATTTTTCAGATGTTCATTTTATATTTTTGAAATTTTATGCTGCGTCTCGATTTTTAGTCTCGTGACTTTTACTTCCGAGGACGGAGAGTCTCGATTTTCTTTTTTTTAAGTCGTTGATTTACAATTTTGTCTCGCGTTTCTTTTTGTCTATAGAACGAGTACGAGAACCATTTGGAACTGAGCACTTGGATGCACGTAGTAAGCTCAAAAAAGTACTTTCCTTACTCTTCAATCGATTGTGCCCTTTTTTTTAAATTATTTTTAGACTGATTTTTCTTCATAAATGAAAATTTGGTTTTCAAGTCCTGGATCGACGAACATTTAGCCTGGGATCCTGCCCAATTTGGCAATGTTCAACGCCTCGATGTTTACACTTCCAACATTTGGGCACCGGCCATTTTTGTACGAAGCCTGTGAGTTTATTTCAACGATTCTCTACATTTGCATTATTTTTGGAATCATGGGAGCAGTGGACAAAAATTCTTGTCAAATTCTCTAGATTTTTGCAGCAATTTTCTTACGTCTCGATCAATTAATATTTTCTGACGATCTGTTGAATTTTGTGGATCAATATTTGGTAGGAAAAATGTCGAAATTTGTGGCTACAGAATTTTCAATCGAAAAAAAATGATCGATTACAGAAAATTCCCAATAAATCGTGCATTTTTCGAGTTAAATTCGTTTTTTTTTTATTTTATAAAAAAATGAAAGTTGTTTGCTGGATATTCAGAGACGCCGAGCAGGCCGATGAAGACTTGCTTATGCTCGGGAGACGCTGCAACGTTAATCACAAAGGTGAAGTCTTGTGCCTACCCAAACAACGTCATACGATCGCGTGCGAAAATGATTTGACGCTGTGGCCTTACGATCGACATAATTGCACTTTGGTGTTGAGCTCGTGGCCCCAGATGCCAAATGAAATAATGTTCGCACCGATGGACATTTTCAATCAAACGGTATCGTCGTCCCACGATTTTCTACTCGTTGGTAAATTCGTTATTTAATGTTTTTTCATAGTTGTTTGATTTGAGGCATTTTCGTAGGTCTTCATGTACGACTTTGTGATTAATGGCCACTGGGAAGTCGCGACTTCTCGTGTAACTTACGAACAGATTCGGTCGAAGCATTTGCCGAGGTTGAAATCATCGAAACTCGCTGTCGATTTCATAGTCGACAGAGTTCACCCTCAACTGGCTGGGAGATACATTTTGCCTGCGATGCGTAAGAGTATTCTCACGTTTTATTCACTCTGATTTCTTCGTTTCTGAAAAAATGAAAATGAACGAGAATGAGGCATCGAAAAATCGTTTCCATTGTCCACAAAAGGTTTCAAGGCTTTTGACATGGAAAAATGCGAAACTTTTACTTGTACGGATTTGCACGGGGACAAAAAACGGAAGGCATCAATGTCTGATGATCCAGAGTCTGCCATTTTGAATCCCGGAATCTTAGTTATTCACTCTCGACGTGTATTTTTTTATTTTTTCCAGTTATAACTATCATGACCTTGACCACTGTGAGTCTTGATCCTGGATCACAGGAGCGCCTCGCACTCGGATGCCTGAATCCAATAATTCATCTGTTATTTATTGAGGAACTGAATTGCATTCTTCCTCAGAATGCAAACACAGTGCCGAACATTGGTAAGAAAATAGGTCTAGTTTTTTCAAAACGAACATTTTCGCGAAGAAAATAACTTGGAAACAAAAATGAATTATTTCTCAGTGGTTATTTACGCGAACTCCTTCGTCCTGGCGATCGTCGCCCTGCTCTTCACGATTTTCCTGACAAATCTGCGCTCGTCGGAACGTTCTGTACCAAAATGGATTTTGTGGACGCTCTCCTTGGTGCTGAGGTACAAAATTGGGCGCCTCGTACTGCTGGGTATACGCGATCGTCGAGGATGCTCGAGTATCGAGGAACGTCAAGCCGACCATGACGACGATCTCGTTGAATTCGAGCATGCAAAAAGCAACTGGAATTACGTCGTTCTCCTTCTCAACTGGATAATCTTGCTCAGCTTCCTCTTGACTTACATCGTTTTATGGACCGTTTTCTTGCCGAATCCTTCCACGAAATCGGCCATTGTTGATGTCAGCGAAAGATTTTTTAATAATGCCTGAAAATTTATAGTATTCCATTATTTTTCAAAGATTTGCTCGTTTTTTTTTTTGGTTTTTCTTTATTAAGAGTTCATCACGTGACCTTGAACTCACTATTTTTGCTGTCTCCGGTGTTACTGTCCCTGTGAGAGCCTCTAATCCGAGGGCACAGATAAACCATGAAAACCTTTATCCATTCGATAGGAGCGGCTTTTTTGTGTGCGTAAATAATGCTCGAAAGTTCGCTTGATAGAAGAGTAACTTTAATATTTTTAATTTCATATTTTATCTTTTTTATTACAAATAGATTTATTTTCAAAAATTCATAACTTCAATTGTTTAGACAATCAGCCTGACCGGGTAATACATACATAACGAATCCAGACGTACGTAGACTGAACGATGCGACTCATTCTCTTTTCTTTCTCTCCCTCCCATTCACTCGCTCATTCGAATTTCGTACCGCATTATTCTAGCGAATACTAAGTTTTTTTTCTTCGTTTTATGCGAATATACAACTGGGACTTTTTTAAATATTTATCCTGTATATGGCTATATGAGGCATTCCACTGAATTTTTGAGGGAGCACGCGATCCTTGGAAGGCTGAGAAACGAATTTGCTTGCACAAACAATTCCCCGAACAATTCATCATAGAAGAGGGATACATTTTTTTTCTTCTCCTCGCTTCCTTTTCCGCTTTAATTTGAAAACAAAAACTTGATACTAACTTCATTAGCAACGAAAGCGTCACAGGAAATGTGGAAATCTTTGAAATTGTGTAAATGGAGCTCCGCAGATTTCAAGATAAGTGGTCGAACAATTTACAGATATTTCTCCTTCGATAGAAAAGTTTTAAACGCTAAGTTGAAGTAGAAAAAAAAACAATGGAATGTGAAAAAATCATTTTTTAATTACTTTTCATCGGAACGAAAATTAATTTCATGAGCCAGATTCGTTTTCAGTCCGACAAGGATAGCCTGTACTCCTAAAAAATGCATTTCGGTTCTCGAGAATGTACAAAAGTTTCATAAATAAAACGAAATCGATTATGATCGTTTATTTTCGTTCGTTAAAAAGTGTGTAAATATTTGAACGATTCGTTTGAAAATGAAAACTTTTGATGGTCCTTTGATATATTGTTTTTGGAAAACGAATTAAAATGGCACTAAGACTTGAATTTTTTTGTATTTTTTTTTTTTTTTTGATTTCTTAAAAAATTCAATTCGAATGCCTTAATTTCGAGCTGCAGCGCTCCATGGAATGACGCATATTGGTATGTGAGTTTCGTGTCATTTTGTATTTTCATGAAATTTCTGCAACAGCATTGGTTCGATTAAACTTTTGATATAAAGGAAAAGATGCTCGTCCTTAAAAATAAGAAAATCGAATGTTATAGAAATAAAGGACCTGCCTTGATTAACTTTTACGAACAACGAACAACCCCGCATTCGACAATTCCTCTTTCAATTTCCTTTCTCCCCTTTTTTCCTAAGTTATCATGATTTTTTGTGGTTTTCCACGTATTTCTTCGATGGCGCCTCACTGCATCGGATAGAGGAGATAATCCTTCAACGTTTGTGGCAATGGTAATGAATTCACGGTGTTTCGCTTGGTGTACTGAAGAATTGCGTCCCGACAAGCGCTTTGTAAGCTCAAAACTGCAAACAACACATTTTTTCCATTATTTTCAAACAATTCGCCATTTGAAAAGAAAAAACCTTTTTTTTTCTCTACTCACCGCCGTACAACTGAATTATTCTAACTTGCTTCGTGGTACCATAAACGTCCACCACTGCATAAAGGGGTCCGGCTTTGTAAGGGATGTCCTTGACACAAACACCTTGATCTTCACCGTTTATGATGAAATGCATTTCCGCTTTATCCGAACCAGCCTGAGGAACGTACATTACGCCTATTCGAGATCCCGTCTCGGTCGGCAGCAAGTTTTGCGACGAACCATCCGTGTTTGGTCTCAGAGCCGCAAAGGGAATCACACCTCGGGGTGTCTGTACGCTCACTCCGTCCGTCATGAGCTTTTTCTCTCGACTCGGTATTCCTTCACCTGCGGAGACATAGAGGAAAAAGTGATTACAAGGAAAACACGTGCCGAACAATCGATAGCGGTAAATTGTGGTTTAGAAGCTCTTGGAGCTAATTTTTCAATGAATTTTTTAAGCTTGCATCGACAGAGTGTATAGAATCAATTTTTTAAATTATTTCTTGTGATATGTATACCAGGGCATTTACCATATCCATTGATTCCTTCAAAACCGGAAAATATTGTATGGGGACTTTGGGTAAGGTTGAAAACCCAACTGGAGCCCATTGTGACAAGATTGGGCAAAGCATATTCGGGCATTCCGTTACGATCTACGGTAGCAGGATTAACTTGGGTGAGGCCGAGCCTCATGTGTCCGCTCCATCCTAATTCGTGCTTTTCGATTTCCAATAAGAAAATTTCACCGGGTTGTAAAGGTTTTTCGCTAAAAGTCAGAGCATTGGCGAAACTCATTTTTCTGAAAGCAACGGTGTTGTCGTCGTGAAGTATAATGTTCACGCCATGACTAGGATGGAATCTGGTGATGATTTTTCTGGATTTCTCTGACATCTCATAAGGATTTTTTGCTGTTTTGTTTTCGTTGCGTTTTATTATTATTCCACAGGTCGAAAACGGCAACAAGGTTGACGGTTCATCGTCGAATCAACGAGCAAGAAAGATAATTAAGAGAAGTTCGTACGTGAGAATAAATCGATGGTTTTTTACGGTTTTTTTGTGTTTTCAATACGACGGAATATCTGACCTTACTTTTTACGATCAAATTTATTTTCCACGAGTTCAAAGCGTATTTACTATTTGACGGTTACACTTGTTCACCTCATTGACACTTGACATTGCACTTTTGTTGTGGGATAACTCATTCGATACTCGACAGATTTTTATTACAACAACAATGACAAATCTTTATTATAATTTTCTGATATATTTAATATGTGATTTTTCCACCATATAAGATGTAACGTATATATTGAGGTTAGCGGCGCTTGCGCGATCAAATAATTCTGGAATCACTGTTTATCAATCATCCTCTTGCCATGCAAAGATTTCATTTCAAGTATGAACCTCGAACTTTCACTTTGAACTTTCATCGAAGCGCAATTTCGCGAAGTCACAGCAATATTTGCATGAGATAGAGGCATAAAAAATATATATCGAATCGTTAATTCTGAAATACTAATGTATCCGATTTCTTTTTTGTTTACTTTATTCTGCTCCTTTATTTTTCCGTTCGATTATCTGCCATGGGAAATTTTTCTCTTCGCCATCTATCGTTGATTTATGAAACTCGAGTTTCTACGTATAGAGGACTCGCACGATGAGTGCGAGAGATCGCTCTGACTTGGAAAAGTGACAATTTGTCATAATAAATTTTGCCAATTCCGGGCTCCGATTTATCAAATGATGTTGAAAAATTTTACTTCAACACGAAGGAGATAGTGACCTATAACCTTCAAACTTCCACAGCTGATCGGGAAAATGAAAAAATAAGACCATTTTAAAACCTTTCATAATATTTAACAATATATTTTCTTTACGTAATGTATTCCTTAAAAATTACTCTTACATTTAGGGCTTCTTATAGTTCAACGTAATAATTCATTTCTGGACTCTCTTCTTCTTCCTGTTACAATATTATTTCTCCCAATCCTCGACTCTCAATTTCTCTGCGACACTCGTAAATTTTTTCCAAATTAGCAAAGAATAAACGAGCTCGTATAATTTCTTAGTAAGTCTCGTATTTTCTGATCGATCCACCTTTCTTCGCCATTTTTCACGAATGTCTTCGTTACGTTAAGAATGAATTAGTCAAATTCAAATAAAAAACATGATTAATGAAAAAATTAAGTTGCCAAGCACTTATCCTTATAATTGCATTTTTTTTTTCGTTCTTCACCCTTCGTCAAGATTTTTTTTCTATAACGTTTAAGAAAATCGTCATAATTTTCAATTCAATGCATTTTTTAAGACAATTTTGAAAAAAATATAATTTCATATGGACCATTTCTCGTCTTTGCACGTTTATACCGGTACGAAAAATTATCAACAAACACGATTTTACCGATACAGTTTTCAACGAAAACTTTAACGCACAAAAAACAACATATATATATATATATATATATATATATATATATATATATATACGGACGAATATTTTTCATCCGACTACCCGGATGACTAGCCACTGCGAACATTCTCTCAACAATTTTCCAGACAATTCCGAAAGTAGTTAAAAACATCTCTTACCTTTGACATATCGTCAAAACAATTCTTATCAGGAATTTTTATAATTCAAAACATTTATTCGTGAATAACGATTGCCGGTCGCGGAAAATATTTAGGATGCGACGTATTTCAATGTAGAAATATTTGACCTCAGGCTTATTCAGGATAAGCAATATTTCTTGCTCAAGATTGAAGTTATTCAATATTAAATTTGTTGTAGTGTCGATTCGATCGGACACACTTTCGATTTCATTCATCATTACGTCAAATATTTACATAAGCTTCTTCCAATTCTCGACAGGATATTGCATGCAAGTGAACAAAATGGGCGTGTCTCTTGAGAGACAATCGTCAGTATACGATCCTATGAAGTCGAAGGGGAAAATATAATTTGTACGTCGGGACGAAGCGGAGGAACATGACAATCTCTCTTTAGGTATAAATAACAAGAAACATAAGACTTTATACTGCTGTCGTTGGACTATAACAATTATGGATCAAGTCAATATTTGCTGTTGACGAAAATATTTACCTGCGACGATAAAATCGACACTTGGGGTAAATGCCAAACGTCGTTGGGATCAGTCCATCAGAGAGGTCTCAAATTAATGGAAAGGAATGGTATGACACTGTTCGACTCAATGGGATGAAAAAAGTTTTTTCATTCTGATCGATCGAACCGTGCCGAAAAATTGGGGCTTTGATAAGACAAGCGGATGCGGGGGAAACTATTATATACGCTGGAGTCAACGAAAATAGTCCATAAACAATGGGGGGTTGTTCGGAAGGTTTCGTTTGTTATGGTTCAGATTTTTTAAGAAAATCACGTTAATAGAGTATTTATGGAGTCCAAAGCATTGCTTATTGCTTGGTCTCGGGCATCTAAGTAGGTGTCGGCAATGCCCATGTCGACGATCACGGGGGAGCTATTTAATCTACAGGTAACGATAATGGGGTCTGGAGTATTAGACAAAACGTTAAACTCGATTTCTAAACCAAGAAGACTAGCCACATTTTTCAAAGTTTTGTGTTTCGAGGCGCTTTGATAAGGATTTTCGCAGAGACTCGCGGTGGCTATTTCGCGGACGATCGGCTCGTAGCTCTCCTTAAATACCAGGTGACGATCGCTCATACTTATTTTGTTGATGTCTCTTTTTATGTCGTGATAAGTCTTCAGCTTTGTGTATAAAGTTTTCGCCCTCGAGGCGGACTCTTTTGAGGGTATAGACCGATCATCGATTTTCAAATCCGAGAAATTGAGTTCTTGCAGAAACTTTTCAGTCGCTCGGGGCTGCTCCTTCATCAAGTTACTTCTTTCGTTGCAACTGTTTCTTACCAGCTTGTCAAGCATCTGCTGGGCTGAGTCGTGCTTCGCTTTTTTTTTCGTATTCGCTGAAGCTTTCATCTCCACGCGGTCGATGCAGCATACGATCGTGTATACAGGTTTGTGCGGTGGACCGTGTACCCCGCTGTCTCTATATTCCGGGGTTTTCAGCTTGTTTTCTATACAATATTCCTGTAAATTTAATAAAACAATAATTTTCATTCTCAATTTCTTTCCTCCGATTCATTGACCGTTACACGGTCAATGGTTTTGCTAATCTACTCGGGCCGAGGGGTCATTTTTACCCGTGCGACTTTTCCTTTGATCAAGGCTGAGTTTCTTTAAAATTGAAAACAAATGAATTTAATTTTTCCCCAATGTTGGGCATTGGGCAAAAGTTAAGTTCCTCGAAAAAGGCTCAGTGCATGGTCCTGAAACCACCGGCTAGGCGGGTAAAGAAAAATTATTCAAAAGGAAAGTTTGAGGAACAAGAAACATTTATGTAAAATTCTTATGAGCCTCTTGCGAATATTTGAAGAGATTCATGGGAAAAAAACTTCCTAGGTCGTGCTTGACAAGTATTTCTAGGAATGGATAAAACTAGGTTAGAGATTTCTTGGTGCTTAAGATGATAAAATCTGTACATGCGCTTGCATGACCTTGCCGGTGATTGGAGGTTAATTTAGATTCTGATTCAACTTACGCTTAATTTTCCCACTGAATTTATAAAGACATCGTCGTGACTTATTGCCGAGCTGAATAAATAATACGATCCGATCTTTTGCATGAGCTCCTGGGAAGTCTGTGGCGTTGAATTCATTCTACTGTTTGCCATTCCATTGCGATCAAACTGTTTCAACAGTTCCTTGGCAGCCGCGTGCTTAGCATCTTTTTTGCTTGTCGCTGTACCGCAGGCAGATTCTGAGCGGCAAGTGACTCTGTATGTGAAGCTTGGTAATTCGGAACCGCAGGAATTAGAGATGAGGGTGTAATCCGGCACTCCCCACATGTTTTTCACAGCATATTCTTGCAAAGTTGATACTGGCGTTTTACTCATGGTCTTGAATAGAGAAAATATTTTATTTTCGTTATTACGAGTGATGGATATATTTATTTTTCTCTAATAAATTATCACGTTGATCGTCGTACATGAAACGTGATTTTTCTTATCGTTGGGTATTCGTTTGCTTCGATGTATTTTTTGGAACCGTTCTGTTGCACTTTCGCCCGTTATTTAGTGATTTATTTATATTCATTATTGTTGAAGGACTTACGATTCGTTGGTAAATCAATCCACCAGGACATCGAGTCGACAGTTCCGAGCAAGCGTTGTTTATGTCCGAAGTATGACGTGGACTCACAACAGTGGTTAATGGTGGACTGGGCCTGGTATGCTCTGAGCGACTGAGCCTACGGTCTACGGTGTTGTTGACCCTGTCTGAGCCTGTCATAAAAGTATATGACACTCCGATATTACGTACATTCGTACGCGCCACCGCCGCCGCCGCGGGCATACGCGACCAACAATTTTGTTTATCGAATTCGGCCTCGTTGCGATGGGCCGCGCGCGCCGCGAATCAACGTTCTCACCACAATTATTATATTTATACCACGACGAATTTCTTGTCTCGTCGGTCTCGGGCCTCGGCTATGGCGCGGATGCGAGCAGGTTCAAGTTCCGTTCTCATGATGCACACCAGCACGATGCACTTGCGCCTCGGAATATTTACAACCCGTAAATAGTCGGTAAATCAAATACCGCACTTTCCGTTCCGGTTTGACAACGCGAGCGCGCGCGGAGATATCTCTTCTCTTTCGTCAACTTTTGCTCATCGCGGGTGCGGTAGAAACTTTGCACCTTGCGGGTGTGTTCAGTGTTGTTCCAGCAAGTTGCGACGCGTCCGGACTAAATATGTACTCCGTCGCAACGTTGCTCCAACAAACACACTCGCGAAATAACTGCTATATTAGTAACAAGTTGCGATGCGCGTTGATCGGGTTTCGAAATGCGATGAGCGGGAAACGTCGCGCACTCCGTGCACCAAACGCAACGGGATGAATGATATGCCGCGCGCGCGGTGTATTACAAGGGCGCGAGCTCTTCTCTATATAATAATGAACAAGTTGAACGCGTTTTATGCCTCG